>PVLA01008642.1:0-86016 GCA_004027455.1 Hydrochoerus hydrochaeris
GCAGCCACAGAAGTACTGGTGTGGACTTGTTCTAGCACTGCTGGTTATACCTGAGTTATAGATGCTTGGAAATTTAGTATTCATGTTTCTCAAACTAGCCATAAGAAGTCATAAATATTTTATGTAAATTTTGATCCAGAAATAAATTCAATATCAAATAAACTCAACACCTTATGCATGATTGGTAGGGAGCGAGGGGGCTTCAACACTGTGCTGTATGACCTAACCTGACATTTTCCCATTTGGGTTCACAACCCATCATCTTAGCCTTGCACTTTACTTTAGAAGCAGTAATGCTACTAGATTTATGCACTAGGCAATATGCCCTGCATAATGCACTACTTGATTTATTTACAACTGATTTTAAAGCTGGTGATGCCAAATTTAATGAATAAACCACTTTACTTGTCATCTCTGTAATTTCAATCCTTCTTTTGAGCCCAAATTTATTTTGCACTTCTATACATGTTGCCTACTTTTTTTTCTCTATACCACTACCATCTAAAGATTATTTGAAATATAAGACATAATATATCTGCCAAAACTAAAGGCAGAGGAGAAAAAAGATAAGTAAAGGAGAAAATGAAAAAGAGGAGGAATGGAAGAAGTTAAAGAAAAGGAGGAAGATGTCTTCTGACCCATCCTTTCCAGGCAACATTTGCTATACTTCTGCATGCACGTCTGCAATGCTCAGCAAAACCTTGTCCCAACCATCTCCTCCTTTCTCTTCCACTTTCCCAGTGATACAAAGTCCACTGTCTTTCCCCACCCCAGTGATCTAATCTGTGGGATCCCAAGAGGCTCAAAGAGATTCAGAAGGTATGTTAGATACTCCCAGGGCCCTGATTCCATTCTAGTGGTAGTGAACCCTGCAGTGTGCATTCAGGGGACAGCTTGGAACATGGAAATACCTCCCTGTAGGACTAACCATGGTCTACACTCAGGGCCTGAGTGATGAAAGTGACCTTGTCTCTCCCCAGAAACATCTTCAAAGAACCAGACACTGATAGATAAGAAAAAACGGCTCATCTAAATTGCTGAACTGAGTCACTAACCTGGAGTCTTCCAAATACACGATGTGCCATGCACTATTAGCTACAATAGTAATCCACATAAGAGCAGCATTCTCTGTTTTCTTCCCATGGAGGAGCTTTTTTAAAAGGACAATGAAGAAATGGAAGGTGATCATGTCTAGCAATGACTTGGCTTACTGAATGAAAATGTTACAGTATTGCTACTCAAATGTTACTACCAGTAGGTTGCTCCAAAGCAAGCCATCATCCAGGGAAGACAAAGGAGAGTTACCTATGAAGTGGAAAAGTTTCTCTGTATTTTGGGGATGCATCTTGGAAAAGTCAGAGAGCCTTTCCACTGGCAGGTAAACAGAAAGAACATGTGGCCATACCAAGATGGAGTGAGGCTGCCAGTAGACCCAGGTGTGAGCAGGGATCTGACCAGGTATGCTGAGCTGCAAGCTCAGCTGACTTGGCTTCTGAGCTGTGTTCCTCCAGGTCTTGCCCTGCCTTCAAAAGGGACCTGAAGTAAGAAAAATTCTGAAATACATGGCAGGTAGGCCCAATAGAGTAGGACTGCTACTTAATTCCACAATTTTGCTTGTTGGCATATACCTAAAATATTTAAAATGACTGATGCAAATTTCATATTCTGTGTATTTGACCACAAGTTTGTTGGGGGGCAGTAAAAAAAGAAATTCCAACAGATGTAGACCCGGATGAGCTTTGTCACACTTTTTTAATTGACTAGAGTCTGGACAGAAGCCAGAACTGTCCTGAGCCTCCCGAGATCTTGTGGAAGTCAGCAGGAAGCCAGGAATCCTCACTGGTAGGATGAGGCAGAACAGACTGATGAAGATCAGAGCTAACAAAGTCAGCCAGTGCTGTCTCCAGCTCCACCACCTCACCATGCTGTCCTGGGCAACTTACTCAGCTGAGCAGAATCCTGATGGGAACAATCACTTATTCCACGTAGGACTGACTACTGGGTGACTCAGGAAAGACAGTGTATGAAATGTTACTATTTACACCATGACAAAGGAGAGAGGGAAATAGAAGAAGAAAGAGAGGGGGGATTTTTATGCATAAACAGTCTCCTGGAGGGTATTCAAGAAATGAACAAGGGTGGGGTTTTTTCCCCCTCAGGAGATAGTGACTCAGTGAGATGGCTGAGAGGAAATGTTTACTAATCTCATACAATTTTTAAATTCAAAACCATAATGATATAGTAACTATTAAAAATCACTACGTTAAGACACAATATAGTGTGTATCATGTCAATGTTTATTAATTATTATAACAATAACTAGCCTAGTAATTGTTATCCTTTCACCTAAGCTACTGAGCCTAGCAGCACTCCTAGGTTTATCTAACAAAAAGTCACATCCCTGGGAGGAGCCCAGAAATCTTTCCAGAATCCTTAAGATTCAAGGCTTATCACAGAATTTGCAAGACATTAACCAGATATACAGTTCTATAATGCTAAGGCACTGTTACGCTTTATTTTTAGATGTCTCCCAAGAGCCTCGAGGGCTCCTAGGTAGGGCTTCTGGAAAGTGATTGGATCATGAGGGATCAAAGTTGGCTTGCTGTTAGGAAGTAGGGTTTGGTAGGAAGAGGTCAGTCACTGGATGCATGACCCAGAAGGATTTATCTCCCTTCCTGGTCTCTCATCCATGTTTTCTCTGCTCCTGGCTGTCATGCCTTGAGCAAATATTCCATGACATGCCTTTGTGCCATGCTGTTCTGCCTCAAAGCAGATTATGGACTGAAACCTCTATAGGCAGTGTGCCAAAATAAACCTCTCCGCCTTTAAATTGTGGGTGTTGGGTGTCCTTTCTCATCAGAGAGAAAAACAACTATGATAGGTAAGAAACCATACTCTCAAAGTTGAAATCTAAGCAAGACAATATGGACACCAACCAAATGGAACAAAAGTTCAGGACAAGTGGACAGGGGCTATGACAGAAAGAAGGAAAGGGAATGGATCAGGGTAAAATGGAAAAGCAGGAAATATTCCTAAATAACTCAAGCATGGGCATTACCTCTTCTCCCTATTTGCTCACCTAAGTCACCCACAGTCTTCTCCCTAACGCCCCTTCTGGTTAAACACTGTGCTGTCTAGCTGAAACGACAAACAACATGGTTCTGTGTAGACAAAGGTAAAACAGTCTCTGACCATGATGCCAAGTCACAGGGTGCCAGTCCCTGGGGAAGGAGGTCCCACAGAGGCAGCCACAGCCCACCCTTGACTGGTGAAAAGAGCAGACCCCTGTCCACAGTGCTGACATACTGGAGTGTGCTCTGGTGGCCCAGCTCTGCACAATCCCGTAAGCTCTGCAGAGAACAGGATCCGCTGATTAAAGGCGTTCTTTCCATGCCTTTGATTTCGGGTCCTGCCAACATCCATTATCTGTCTCTGTGTCACTGCCAGCACAGAAAGGCTCAAAAGTTACTGAACAGCATCATAATCACAACCCAGAGGGCAACATGAGCCAGACATCTGCTTGCAGCATATTCTTGTGTACTACACAGACTGCCTTGTTGGGCAGTAAGTTATTTAAGCAAATCTCCATTTTTATATCTTACCCGGTGCAGAAACAATTGGTTCCACTTGGTTGCACAAGAAAATAGAGAAAAGAAGAGACACATTGTGGTGTTAGCGTTGGGAGCACACAGCTCAGCGAGGATTGATCAATGCAGATACTATTGGATGCAAAGGTCCTCCCTCACAGCCACATTGTAACTCACAGTGGTTTTCAGCCCATATACCATGCTAACCTATCACTAATTCTCAAAGATTTATTTAATTATGTAGGATCAAGCCTTTCAAAAAATAATTAATTACAAAAGCTGCTTAATATTCAAAGGTGTCACGAAAGCAGATAACTGGCATTCTCTGTTGGTGGTTTAATTAGATAAGAAGATGCAAAAAGCTGTCACTTGAGGGTGGGTGGCTGCAGGGAGGGAAGCACCACCAGTTGGCCATCTGTACCAGACAAAAGCACAGCTCTTCAGCTGGTCTCCCTTCAAGAAAGCCTCCCACATTCACCATCTCATCCACCAGCAATTCCTTTCTGCAATGTGTGGCTGGAAGGTGGAAGATACGCATAAACCGCAATTTCTAATTTGATGTTTCAGGGATGTGGAAGGTTGGGGGAAGCAATTAGACACTGGGTGCCTCAGTTTCTCTGTCCGAATAATACAATTCCTAAACGCCATCTATCCATCTGCCTCCCAAAGCAACAGCTGCTGAGCATTTTCTTTACAAATGGCCAGGAACATGCCAAATAACAAAACTGGCCCCTGTTACACACTTTGATATAAATATGCTGGCAAGAAACAGAAAGCTTCTTCATTTTACTGAACAATCAATTCCTGATTATTTTGGTGTCGGTTTTTCAAGGCATGTCTTTTCTCTGTCACTCTCCTTCCCCCAATTTTAAAAATCACCCTTGACCATCTGCCTTCTGGATAATTCTCCTTTTCTTAGTGTCTTCACTGGACACTGGATATATGTTCACATTTAATCCTTACAACTCAGAGACATGAGTATTCTCACCGTTACTCTTTCTGTCTTACAGATGAAGAAACTACAGTTCATAGAGAGTTTGAGTGACTTAATCAATGGCCTAAAATTAAGTGACAAAATTGAAATTAAAATTCAAGTCACTCTGACTCCAAATCCCATAAGATTATTTCTGCTATTCTGGCATTGGAGTAGTAAACATTACACACAAACTTCATGGTCAGGATTTCTGCCGTTTGGCAATCACTACAAGACATAGAAACACTAGACATTACCTAAGAAAGAAAAGGTACTATAAATGTAATAAAGTATATTGACTTGGCTCCTAGAACAGAAAAAAAAAAGACAAGAAAAATTGATAAAGTTTGACTTTGTTTTTTAAATCACTTAAAGAATTCTTGCTACCAGCACCCAAAACTGTAAGTATTAATATATCTATGGCTAAAAGTTAACAACTGTAATAAAAAGTTGATTAAAGTTTTTCTAAAAAGTTAAAAGTTGAAAATTATTTAGTCTGTATGCATCATTTTGACTATTTCTTTCATATAATATATAACTCATGAACCATTTCTAGAGTCTAAATAGAAAAAAATTAGTTTTGTCTATTCACAATTTTCTTTACCTAAATAGTGCAGACAATTAAAGCTTAAGTGACCCCCCCCAATAGATTAATCTATGCTTTGAAAAAGTTTTCACTTTTGGGGTTTTGCTTTGTTTTTTGTTTTGGGGGAGTTTTTGTTGTTGTTTGTTTTTGGGTTTTTTCCTGAGGGTCTCACTAAGTCCACCCCAAATCGCAGCAATCCTCCAGCCTCAGTCTCTCGAGTGTGGGAATTACAAGCATACACCACCATGCCCAGCACTTTTTATATATGACAAAAGAAATAAAATAATACTGATAGTTCTTTATTAAATATAAAATATCTAATTTCCTTCTCTAAACAAATTTTATTTTATATATTCAGTGCATTTCACACATCATTCATCTGTGTGGAGTAAAATTAGATTTTGTTAAGTTTTAGGCCATAATTATTTTCCAATAAAAACATACTTACAACACAGGTCCAAAACGACATAACTTTTCCAATGAATAAACAGTGAGAATAAAATGCATTCACATAAAAGTAAAGATACACTAAAATGTTCAAGTTTAAGTATATATGTAAGCTTCTCTTCCCCTTTTCTTACATTTCTGACCCATCTTCAGAATGCTCAGGTGGCTATATAATGGAGAATTTTATGATTTCTGGTTTCATTATACCTTTGAATAAATATTCAAAATTTTTTGATGATGGACTTAAACCTATGAACTGCAAAACAAAACTGCAAGGAATCACTTAATGGCTCAGAACACTGAAATAAAATAAAACTATATATTAAATTAATTTTTTTCCTAACTCACAAAGTCTTATCAAAGCTTTGTACTAACAAAACCAAAAACTAGTGCCTAGCCTCAAGTTTGAGACATTTATGTAATGTATGAGAGGAAAATATGGTCATTAAAATAGTCTCTAGGTCAGGTCTAAATATCAGCTGGAGGCATATGATCCATAGAGTTCTAAAGACATGGTGCAGGGTCCATTCTATAGATGCTGACTTTGGTCTTTCTGTCTTGTTTCCAAACAATAATAATGCTAAATGACTAATCTTACATATTTTAGGGACTGATTAGAGGCCCAGCCCCAGAACTGGACTCTGCTTTAAGTAATAAGTTTCTTTCAAGTCTGAAGAGCTGAAGGAATTCAGGTTCTAGTTGGAAGGCTCCATGGAGAAAATCAACTCCTTAGTAGCCAGCAGTCCTCCTCCTGGACCCACAAACAGCCAAAACTAGAGCCAGGTATAGCCACATCTCTAGCCTCCTTGACTGTTGCATTAAGTGTGACCACTGCACTTAACAGCTGGTGTCAGAGAATGTCTCTGAAAATAGAACAGCACTCCAGTCATTAAAGAGCCCTGCCAGCTGATGCTTAGAGTTGGATTTTGTTGGAATGAAGATTAATTGTACAGGCCCCCTTCAATTCTGTGAACTGCTAAATGTATAGCCAGTGGATTAGAAATGTTTGAGTGAAATTACTGAAATTATCATTTAGTACTGATGAACCTTCCTAACCTTACAAAGAGCTGGTTGATACTCATAAGCGAAATAAATCAAATTCACAGGTATAAATATCGCATAGTCTCCTTATGTAAGAAAAAGTAAGAGTACATAAGATTCTATGGTAATCATGGATCCCCATTATATTGCTTTGAAGACTTGTAATGTTTTCATTCATTGGTTGTAATGGTTTTATTCTGTTTTAATTGACCTTATTATGTGTGATGGTATGAACAGTTACTTTGAAGAAAACAAGACATTATGGTAGCCATTGCTGATTCAATGTCAGCTGGCTTTGAAGTCCTACCGTGCTTTTGTTCTTCCATTACCATTGGTTCTATCAGGTTAGTGTCTTACTGGATTTTAATTTGTATTAATATAAACAAATTTTTATGGAAAATGAGATATTATAGTAGCCATTGTTCATTTTCTGTTATTTGGTTCAGAAAGCCTTGTAATAGTTTCATTCTCTTGAATGCTTTTATTCTATTTTGCTATGTTTGATATTATTGTTTGTGAAGCTATGCTCAACTACTTCAAAGAAAGAGATATTATGGTAGTTACTGTTGATATCCAATTGTCTTGTTGTGAAGTGTTGTGTTGCTTGTATTGTTCTGTTCTGATCTGCATTGTTCTGTCCTCTTTTGTTTTATTCTCTGTAAAATAGAATTTTTTAAAAAGAGCTGGTTGATCACTGTGATCACTGAATTCCATCTTCAAGATTTCAATAGCGTCTGTACCAGGACTTACTGGTCCTAGAGGGCCACAGAGAGGGAAAGGGTTGGGGGTGGGAGTCACTGTTTATAAATTTGTGAGCATGAAATTTAGTGAATATGTGCATTTCTTTGTTCATTCTTTGAGAACCTCCTAACTCAAAAGAAATGGAAGCCACACTATATGTGTACAGGTCCAAAGTGCATCTCAACAGGCTGAAGAACTTCCCAGGTGCTGTTGTGGACTGAACTGTCTGTCTCCCAAAGTTTTTATGTTGGAGTCCTGACCCTCAGTACCTCAGAAAGAAACCTTGTTTGGTAATAGGGTCTTTACAGAGTTCAATAAAATGAAGTCACTACGGTGGTCCTGCTCCAATATGACTGGCATCCTTATAAGAGGAAACCTGTACACAGACACAGAAGGAAGACTATGTGACAACACAAGGCCCTCAGAAGAATCCAGCATGCCAACCCCTTGATCTTGGCCTTCTGGCCTCTATAATTGAAGGAAAACATGTTTGCTGTTTGAGGCACCCAGTGTGTAGTACCCTAGAGCAACCCTAGAAGCTTAGAACACATTCCACTGTGGTCAGGAAAAACCAAGAGGTCCATTTGCAAGTAAAAATCTCCAGGTCCCACATTTTTATTTTCTTATACAAAGTCATGAATATTAAAAAATTAAATATGGTCGCCTGATTAAATACCTAGAAAAAATGAAGAATATACAAATTATGTTCCTCTCCCCATACAAGACCAATGGAGGAGCAGAATGATAGCAAATACCCCTTTCCATATCTCTCTTTTCCTGGGTCTCTGTGAGCTCTGTTGAAAAATACACTGTGCTTAACATGTTATTTGTTTTTAAACAAAGAAACATGTGATTACCATACATAAATTTTTAAATATTGATAAGCAAAGAGAAAAAAAGAACTCCCTGTGACCCACAGATAACAACTGTTAATGATATTTGTTACTATATTTTTATTGTTGTCAAAATTCTACTAATATTTTCCATGAAACCATAAAGTCACTTTGTTTTACACAAATAAACAAGCTTGTTGTATGGATTACTCAATTATGGAGAAATATAAAGCCATAGCTCAATAAGAAATGTGACTATAAACTTTGATAAGAGCATGTCTTGCATTGTGTGATTATCACGAGAAAACAGTGGAGGAAACTTGGGGAAGAAGCGACATGTTCATGGTAAAGACTGTAGATGTGCTTGTCTTCAAATTCATCAGGTCACATACATTAAATACATACAGCTTTTTGTGTGTCATCTGGATAAAACAGCTTTATAAAATAAAGAATCTGAACAACAGCTGTTACAAAGATTACATTTTATCAGACAAATGAGTTACATAAGAAGATCACATGTGAAGTGATAGTCACTATTTTTACATTCATAACAATCACATTAGGTCTTATAAGTATTACTTCACTAACCAATCTTCTATGTGCATAAAGGTTCACTCATTAAGGCAAATCCTGAAACACCTGGAGATCCTATTGACAGTATAATCATTTCACTGACACACAGGCACAAAGGAGCACAAGTCCCCACAGGAAATAACTAGACTGTCCGTAGGAAATGGAGAAAACAAAACAACTTTGAGAAAAAAGTGAGAGGCATCATTCAATATGATTAAAAGGGATTTAAACCAGGAAAAACAAAAGTAACTTGAAGGAAGAGAAATGAGTCACAAAATGTTCCACCCACTAAGAATGCTTGAGATATTAGAAAAAAAAATCTACAGAAAACTATGTAAGAACTACAATTCAAAAGGGGAAAACATATAGAACTATTGTCTACTCACCTTGTTTTCTGAAATAATTATGGTTTTTCAAGAATTTATGGATCAGTCTCTCATTTACCTCTGCTTCTAGAAGCCTGGTGTAGCACTCTGGCTTCAAACTAGGTAAATCTGATGTATTTGGCAAGTAAATATTTATTAAATCATATATTTTAAGCTTCCTCATACATTTTCTATTTTGGTGAGGAAATAAATTGAAACTATATTTTGAGGGGTGGTGCCACTACCTACCAAAATTTTGCGTGCACATGCCTTATTTTACAGGAAATTACTTTGGAGACTTTCATCCACAAATTTCTTGAACAATATACATGAATGAACATTACAAAATGTTTTCTTAGAATAAAAACTTAAAAACCAAATGAGCCTCTAAAATTACTCAGTAAAATAAACCACTATATGTTTATATAGCATTTTACTATATACAAAAAAAAGTGACAGGTCTATACACAGTGATATAAAAAGAGATCCTAAATTTGATGTTAATTAACAAAACAAGATGTAGAATGTCATTTTCAGTATTTTCCTAAAAGGAGAGTATTTTAAAGGCTATGCTATATTTTTCAGTATGCATAAAAGCTTTTCAAAAGGGTATACAAGCAATTTACATTAAAAGTAGTTAACTCAAGCTAGGAGCATGGGCACACACCTGTAATCCCAGCATCAGGGAGGCTGAGACAGGAGCATCATGAGTTGAAGGATAGCCTGGACTACACAGCAATTTCAAAATCAGCCTAGAATATATAGCAAGACCTTGTCTCAACAACAACAAACAACAAAAATAGTTAACTGTAGATGTAGATTATAGTGTAGAAGGGCTTCTGTATGTTTTTGATCCTTTCAGTTTTGTACATAAAAACCTACATCCAGTTCCTAATTTTAACACTCCTATAGCATTTGTTTGACAATACCTAATTATTTCACTTGCCTCACCTAGATTTTACATGACAAGCTTGATTATGCCTTCAATCTCATCCCTGATTATGTCATTACCTAGGTAGAGTGTTGTTACAGAAATATGAGTTCTTATACAGGAAATCAAAAATTCTATTGAAAGTTGCCAAAACCGCCTCAACAAAACTGAAGATAGAATCTCAGACCTCAAAGATAAGATTGCAGCTAGTGAACAGGAAAGGAAAGATCTCCTAAAAATAACAAGGAATCGGGAACTAACAACTCAAAAGCTGCAAGATGATGTAAAGAAAAACAACGTAAGATTAATAGGGATAAATGAAAAAGAAGGAGACAACACAAATGATATCAAGAGGCTATTTACAGAAATAATAGCTGAAAACTTCCCAAAAATGAGAATGGAAACTGACATACAGATTAGTGAAGTATATAGAACTCCAAATAGCCATAACCAAAATAAAACTACACCCAGACATACAATAATCACTATCCCAGAAATCCAACATAAGAACAGAATATTAAAAGTGGTTAGAGAGAAAAGACAGATCACCTATAAAGAAAAACCTATCAGAATCACAGCAGACTTCTCAACACAAACAATGAAGTCAATAAGAGCATGGAGTGAAGTATTTCAGATCCTAAAGGAAAATGACTTCCAATCCAGACTGATGTACTCTGCGAAACTATCCTTCAAAATGGATGGAGAAATAAAGATACTTCCGTGACAAAGAACAGCTGAAGAACTTCATAATCACCAAACCAACCCTACAAAGAATAATCAAAGACATTCTAGGTACACATAGGAAAAAACCACTAAGCAAAACAGACAATTAAACAGAATGGAAAGGTAAAGATATAACAGCAGAAAGATATATGCCAACAATAAAACAATATATAACAGTTATAACCATTAATGTAAATAGCCTCAATTCACCAATTAAAAGAAAAAGACTGGCAGAATGGATCAAGAAACAATGTCCAATCATATGCTATCTACAAGAAACCCATCTAACCCAAAAGGAAACTCATAGACAGAAAGTCAAAAGATGGAAAACAATACTCCATGCAACAGGAACTCAAAAAGAAAAAAAAAGCAGGGGTAGCTATTCTGTTTGCAGAAAAATGTGAACTTTAAACCAAGAATGATCCAAAGAGATAAAGATGGTCACTATGTACTAGTTAGGGAAAAACTTTAAGAGGAAGAGATAACAATCTTAAATATATATGCACCAAATTCCAGAGCACCCAGCTACACAAAGCAAGTATAACTGAAATGAAAAATCAAATAAGCAATAACATAATTATAACAGGAGACCTTAACATGCCATTGACACAAAGGAAAAGATCAACAAGACAGAAAATCAGCAAAGAAATAACAGAACTGAATTACACCTGTGAACAAATGGACTTGATAGATGTATACAGAGTGTTCGATCCAACAACATCAGAATATACATTCTTCTCAGCAGTACATGGGACATTCTCTAAAATAGACCATATACTAGCCCACAGAACATATTTAAGTAAATGCAAAAGGACTGAAATTATCCCGTACATGTTATCAGATCATAGTGCCATGAAACTGGAAATTAATGATAAAAAAAAAACCTGCAAAAACCCCACAAACACATGGAAATTGAATAATACACTCTTGAGCAATCAGTGGGTCACAGAGCAAATTAAAGAAGAAATTAAACAATATTTACAAGCAAACAAAAATACAAATACAACTTACCGGAATCTGTGAGATGCAATGAAAGCAGTCCTCAGAGGAAAATTTATTGCACTGAGTTCCCACATTAGGAAAACAGAACCAACACAGATAAACAACCTGATACTACACCTCAAATATCTAGAAAAAGAAGAGCAAGCCAAATGCAAAGCCAAAAGAAGGGAGGAAATTATAAAGATTAGAGCAGAAATTAATGCAATAGAGACTAAGAAAACAATACAAAAAACCAATGAATCAAAGAGTTGGTTCTTTGAAAGAATAAATAAAATTGATAAGCCCCTAGCCAAACTTATTTTAAAAAGGAAAGAAAAAACTCAAATTCAAGCAATATGGAATGAAAAAGGTGAAATCACTACAGACTCTGTAGAAATACAGAAGATCATCAACATCTATTTCGAAAACCTCTACTCTCATAGGTTCAATAACACAGAAGAAATAGACAGATTCCTAGAAATATATGAACCACCAAAACTGGATCAAGAAGATATAAAACTTCTGAATAGCCCAATTTCTATTAATGAAATTGAAAATGTAATTAAGTCCCTACCAACAAAGAAGAGCCCAGATCCAGACGGATTCACTGCAGAATTCTACAAGAAATACAAAGAAGACTTAATGCTGACACTCCTCAAACTCTCCAATGAAATTGAAAGGGAAGCAATTCTCCCTAAGTCATTCATGGAAGCAAATATCACTCTAGTACCAAAACCTGAGAAAGACCCAACTAAAAAAGAGAACTACAGGCCAATCTCCCTAATGAACATAAATGCAAAAATTCTCAATAAAATATTGGCAAAAAAGATGCAGCAAATCATCAAGATTATACACCATGACCAAGTGGGATTCATCCCAGGCATGCAGGGATGGTTCAACATACGTAAATCAATAAAGGTAATCCACATATCAATAGAACCAAAAGTAAGAATCAAATGATCATTTCTATAGATGCAGAAAAAGCTTTTGATAAGATCCAACAGTCATTCATGATAAGAGTCTTACAGGGAGGTGGAATAGATGGTCTTTACCTCAATATAATAAAAGCCATCTATGACAAACCAACAACCAGCATCATATTAAATGGCCAAAAACTGAAAGCCTTTACCTTGAAATCAGCACAAAACAAGGATGTCCCTTATCACCACTTCTATTTAACATAAAATACTAACCAGAGCAATTAGAGAGAGAAATAAAAGGAGTAAAGATAGGAAAAGAGAAAATTAAATTATCTTATGTGCAGATGACATGATAATCTATACATAGAAGACCCCCAAAACTCCATTGAAAGACTCCTAGATATAATAAATAAATTCAGCAATGTACCTGGATACAAAGTCAATACTCAAAAATCAATAGCATCCCTATACACTAACAAAAAAAATCACCAAGAGAGAAAAAAGAGAAGCCACACTCTTCACACTAGCATCCAAAAAATGAAATACTTAGGAATTAATCTAATGAAAGAAGTAAAAGAGTTATACATGGTAAATTGTAATACCCTGAAAAAGAAATCAAAGAGGACCTCAAAAAATGGAAAGACATCCCTTGTTCATGGACAGGAAGAATAAATATTGTGAAAATGGCCATTCTCCCAAAATTGTTACACAGATTCAATGCAATCCCAATGAAAACACCACTAACATATCTCATAGATCTAGAGAAATCACTCCTAAAATTCATCTGGAACCAGAAAAGACTTGGAATAGAGCAAAGGAAATTCTAAGCAGCAAAGGCAAGGCAGGAGGCATCACAATCCTTGACTTGAAGTTATATTACAAAGCTACTGTAAGAAAATCAACATGGTACTGGAATAAAAGCAGATCTGAAGATCAATGGAATAGATTAGAAGACACAACCACAACTACAAACACACTCAGCCACTTTATCTTTGATAAAGGGGCCAAGCATGTTCACTGGAAGAATGATAGTCTCTTCAATAAATGGTGCTGGAAAAATTGGCTATCCATATACCAAAAATTAAAACTAGACTCATACCTGTCACCATTTACTAAACTAAAATCTAAATGGATCAAAGATCTAAATATTAAAACAGAAACACTTATCTGTTGGAAGGCAAAGTAGGTAAAATTCTTGAAGACATAGGGGTAAGTAGAGAATTCATGAACAAGTACCAAACCAAATGGGAAATACTTCCCAGAATCAATAACTGGGATCACACCTTATTAAAGAGTTTCTGCATGGCAAAAGAAATCTCCAGCATAGTGAAAAGAAAACCCACAAACTGGGAAAAAATCTTAGTGAATGGTCCCTCAGATAAGGGACTTCTGTCTAGAGCTTAAAAATAATTTTTAAAAATCAGACTCCCGAAATTCAAAGACCCAATCCAAAAATTGACATCTGAGATGAACACACATGTTCTCAGATGAAGAAATACAAATGGCAAATAAATACATGAAAAAATGTTCACCATCATTAGTCATCAGAGACATGCAAATTAAAACCACACTGAGATTCCATCTCACTCTAGAAAGAATCGCCGGATCAATAAAACTACCAACAAATGCTGGACAGGCTGTGGGGGAAAAGGAACTCTTCCGCACTGTTGGTGAGCGTATAGACTGGTGCAACCACTGTGGCGGTCAGTCTGGAGATTCCTCAAAAAGCTGGGGTTGGAGGTCCCATTTGACCCAGCTATTCCACTCTTAGGCATATTCCTAGAAGAAGTGAAAACATCTTACCACAGTGATATATGTGCACCCATGTTTATAGCGGCACAATTTGTAATAGCCAGATCTTGGAAACAACCTAAGTGCCCATCAACTGAGGAATAGATTAAAAAATTGTGGTACTTTTGTACAATGGAGTACTACTCAGATATAAAGAATGATTACATTGAGATATTTATAAATAAATGGATGCAACTTGAGTCCATACTCATAAGCGAAATAAATCAAACTCACATGTATAAATACTGTATAGTCTCTCTAGTTTAAGAAATGGTAAGAATACATAAGATTTTATGGTAATCATGGTTCCCCATTATATTGCTTTGAAGTCTTATAATGTTTTCATTCATTGGTTGTAATGGTTTTATTACCTTTTGTTTGACCTTATTGTGTGTGATGGTATGAACTGTTACTTTGAAGAAAACAAGACATCATGGGCAACCCTTGCTGATTTAATATCATCTTGCTTTGAAGTCCTACCATGCTTTTGGTTTTCTATTACCATTGGTTCTATCATATTGTGTCTTACTGGATCTTAATATGTTTGATAGTATAAACAAATTTTTTATTGAAAATGAGATATTATAGTAATCATTGTTCATCTTCTATTATTTGGTTCAGAATGCCTTGTAATACTTTCATTCTCTTGAATGGTTTTTATCTATTTTGTTATATTTGGTATTATTGTGAGTGAAACTGTGCTCAACTATTTCAAAGAGACATTATGGTAGCTACTGTTAATATCCAATTATCTTGTTGTGAAGTGCTGTGTTGCTTACATTGTTTTGTTGTGATCTGCTTTGTTCTGTCCTCTTTTGTTTTATTCTCTGTAAAATAAAAATTTAAAAAATTAGAAAAAAAAGAAATATGAGTTCTATGAAATTAACCAACTCTTATGGTGAAAATGTTCCAAAATATGAATACAAGCTCTATTGTACCTGAAGAAAACCTGAAGCGAATGGTAGTGGAATAGGGAGTTTCAAACAACTCACTTTAATTTAACTCAAAATTCAAAAAAATCTTTATTGCAATAAATCCATATCATATCTATGATAAAAAGGGAAACTTCTTGTAAAACAGCAAAAGCCCTACTATTTGAATATATTGTCTTTTGCAATAAAAATATATTCATACATTTCATATGTAATTTTTAAATGATAAATAGAAAAAAATCTAGTTGCACAAAAGAAAATTTGGGCCTTTCTAAAATGTTTAAGCCCACTGATCTGGTATCTTATCTTTTTTGAGGGAGACAGACAGAATTAGAGAAAAAAAAAGAGGAAAGAAAAGAAAGTGAAAAGGGGAAAAAAGGAAGGGAAGGGCAGGAGAGGAGAGGAGAGGAGAGGAGAGGAGAGGAGAGGAGAGGGCAGAGCAGGGGAGGGCAGGGAAAAGAACAGCACCTACCCCCACCGCTGGGCACTTGCCGAGAAAGTGGCTCAGAGCCACTTTCTCAAGGTGTCTGAGCCCTTGTCACAGTGTCCTCCTGAGATTATAGTTGCTGTATTTCTTGTCCATTTACTTTTGAAACTAGTAGGTGGGACCATCAAAAGATGTTCCCACAAAACACATGAGAGCAAAATGTCCTCTTCCTTGCTCCACCATACAGCATGAGCCCTATTACCCTCTGATGATCAGGGTCTTAAGTAGGATGGCACTTTTCCTCACCCACCATGATTTAAAAGGAAATTTAATGAGTGGTTGTATCAGACAGTCCAATTTTTTTGAAGCTAATAATCTAATAATTAAAATGTCATTGAACTTGGAGTCTCACTATAAATAGGCAGAACAAGCAGTCATATCAGTGGGATAAGGACTCAGTATTAAAAACCAGAAATACAAACAAATAATTTTGGCAGTAGTAGGATCTCAACATGGGGCCTTCACAATGAGCTACATAACAGCCCTTTTTATTTTTTCTTTTGAGAAAGGGTTTTGCTAAGTGGCTTTCCTAGGCTGACCTCAAATTCACTATCCTGGCTTAGCCTCCCCAAGTGCTGGAATTACAGGTGTGTATTACCGTGCCCTGCTCTAAAAATTACCTGATACAGGATAAAAAGGACATTTTAAATCAATGGATAAAGGATATTATATATGTCAGAAGAATGTCTATTTGGGAAAAATTAACTTTTATCTAGGGCTAATATTGAACAAGAACTACAAAACTGGTCATACTTGGTTTTTATGCCTGGCATTAACTCTGATTGGTCAGCACTCACGACATACTGTCTGTTAAATACTTTGAACATCTGTGACAATGAAAGAAATTCCTAAAGGAATTAAAGTGTAAATGTTAAGAATGAAACTTTAAAAGCATGAGAAAATATAATTGAATATTTACATAATATTGGAGTGTCAAAGGATTTTTCTAAGGAAGCACAAGCACTGTTTTAAGGATTGAAATTTTGATTCACAAAAAACTTTAAACTCTTTAGGATAAAAAGTATAAAATATAAAACACAAAAGACAATTTGAAAAAATATTCCCAACGTTAGAAAAGATCAGTGAGTTATCTTTAACACATAAAGAGCTACTGTAAATCAATTTTAAAGAAGTCTAACAATCCAGTAGAAAATGGGGTTAAGGTATGATTTCATTAGAATAAATATAAAAACATGATCATATATACATAAATGTTCATCCTCTCTAGTATTCAATGAAAATAATGTTAAGACAAATGAATGTAATCCACCAGATTAGCAAAGTATTTTTTAACTACGGTAAGATCCAAAGTTCGTGAGAGTTCAGAGAATCAAGAACTCACCTTCACAGCTGGTAGGAGATTAAGTGGCCTAATCCCTCTGAAGTCAATTTAGAGGTATGCACCTTAATATTTTCTCAAAGTACATTTTAGGCACTAAAAATTCTTTTCTGGGAAGTTACCTGAGAATAGCGTTTATTGAAGAACACATGTACCAGAGTCCAGTCAGCTCTCTGTACCCAAGAGGTCCACATCCACAGATTCAACCAACTGTGGACTGAAAATTGGTTTTTTAAAAAAAGTATCTGTACTCAATATGTACAGACTTTTTTCTTGTTTTTATTTCTAAACAATAGAGTAGAACTACCACTTACACAGCATTCACATGTTATTAGCTATTATAAGTAATCTAGAGGTGATTTAAAGTATACAAGAGAAAGCGCATGGGTTTTGTGCAAAAAGTACACCACCTGAAGGAAAGGACTCAGGATGTGCAGACACTGGTGTTAGCAGGCCTTAGAACAAATCTCCCACCAATAGCGCGGGATGCCTGCTCTACATCAGCACTGTTCGTGAACACAAAACTCAAAAACTGCAACCAACTAACATTTTAATAAAGGAGGGCAAAGTAAACAAATATGTTTTACCTCTGTAGAAAATGTGCAAACATCTTTCTTTTCATTTTTATTCGTTGTTTATTAATTGAGTAATTTGGTGTAGTTTTAAATTTTTTGCATAAAAATAAAACTTTAATTGAGTCTGTTTTCTAAAGACAAAATTTCCAAATAAGGTTTACAGAGTAGCAGGGCATCTAACTAAGTTTCTATTTTTGCAAGATTCCTATGAGTTAAGATTTTACTATAAATAAAAATATACTCAGTAAATCATTAATATGTGTTGAGAAAATGAAATCCCGAAGCTGCAAGCACAGGGAGACCTCACAGCTCAGAGGTTTGGAAATGGAACGTGAAGACCTCTGCCAGCAGCGAGCTCCCACACGTCCACCCTGGCTGAGGAAGAGACTCAGCTACATCGGTGCAGAGCAGCAGACTTTGCTTTGAAGCAGATCCTGTTAAACTAGAAACATGGGTCTCATACAGAGATTGTACCTCTGCAAGATTTGGGTGAGGAGAGAGAGCAGACATTTTTCCTATTTGTCTAGCAGCACTGGTAGATAGGTGTGAGCATTTCCTAGATGTGTTTTTGCAGTGCCCCCTTAGTTTCCCTGTCATTTAACCCCCGAGAGCTGGAAGAAGCTGTGGAATCACGAGCTACTTTTTCTCACATTGCCCAGTCTGAGAGCAGCAGCTCTGGCTCTTTTAGTTCCAGTGAAACTGTAGCTAGGTGCAGTCTCTGTGGTTTTTACTTTCTCAGCCTTACCCATGGTTGTGCAAGCACTTCAGTCCCTTTGCATTCAAGATGCCACAGGGATCTGGGGGTGGTGACATTTGCCTGTAATCCCAGCACTCTGGGAGGCTGAGGCAAAAGAATCACAAGTTTGAGCTCAGCCTAGGCAATTTAGTGACTTAGTGAGACCCTGACTCAAAATAAAAAATTAAAAGGGCTGGGGATGTAGCTCAGAACAAAGGTCTGGGGTTCAATCCCTAGTATCATTAGAAAGAGAGAGAGAGAGAGAGAGAGAGAGAGAGAGAGAGAGAGAGAGAGAGAAAAGAAAAGAAAAGAAGAGGAAACTTAACAGTGGTTTTTGTCTAACTGATCCAGCCTAGCTACATACAGCCTAAGAGACCAATGCTGTGTTTCTGCACTATCACAGTGTTAAAAGGAAATGGGTGAACTCAGAATTTCCTTTAAAATGCCTTTAGAGATTATTTTTTAAGAGGCTTCTTCATAACTCTCAAATTAGTTTGGAAAGGATTTGGGACAAAGAGAGTCCTAGTAAGTCACTCACTGAGAAGGGAAGTGGACACACACATAGAAGCAGATTTTGTTAAATATATCAAGCCTGGAAGCAGAATGCCTGTTAGGTTGGAAAAGAGCCCTGCAGGCCTCTTTCAAGGAGCGATATCCAGTCAAAATCAATACAATCCTTTGGGGTAGCTGAACTAGCTACACAAAGAGCCATGTCAAAATTCAGCTTCCTTCTGCTGTGTTCAATCTCACGCTTTCCCCCTATTTCATGGACCTTTGCCAAAACGTGTGTCTGCTCTGCTCACCTCAAAAGCCTTCCACCATATTCCCTTTCCACCTAGTCAGTCTAATTTCTTAACATTTATTTAAATGTTCTAAGTAATATAGGGAAAGAACAAACAAAAACCCCAACCATGCGAGTTTGTCAATGAAGAATATGAGCCATACATGTCGATTCTCTGATAAAGTAGAATGGTAATGTTTTAAATTCCAAGTACTTTGATGAATATCTAGTCTATTAAACCCTCAATTCCTTATTTTTTTTTCTTTTTTGTACCAGGGATCAAACTCAGGTCCTCATGTTCGCCAGGCAGGCTCTTACGCTGCTGAGATAAATCCCAGGCCCAAACCCTTAATTCTTAAAAAAAACATCTGAAACAACAGCATGTTGCTGAAAAAGAGCAATCAATTTACTCTCAGGAGACCTGAATTTACATCTGAACCCTGCTGTATTAGTCAGCTTTCCTGTTGCTGAGACACAATATTGAATGCCTATAACATAAAGGAAAAGTTTAATTTTGCTTTCGGTTTCAGTCCATAATCTGCTGGGTCCAAGGCATATCACAGTAGAAGGTCTTGGAGGAGCAAAGCTGTTTGATCCATGGCAGCCAGAAAGCAGAGCAGAGGAATAGTAGCAGAGAGGAAGGGGTGAGGGACCACAAATAGACCCAAGGTATACCTCCATGATCCACCTACACTACCCAAAAGTGCTCCACCAATCCCCCAGGACCAATGCCAAAGCCAATCAAGTTGAAACTCCAGCCTAACCACTACATCTGCCCCTGTGTTACCTTGATTAAGAAATTCAGTTTCTTAGAAACCCCATTTTCTCCACTTGAAATGGACAATAGTGATACAAGAGGCCCTCTGTATGCCTTGGGGAAGAGGTTCTCAGACTAGCACACTGCAACTTATGAGAAAGGCAGGCTTGGAGTCCCCTCCAAGGCCTACCAAGCCAGCAACTTGAGGAGGCTGGGGGAAGCAGCAATCTGTTCTACCAAACCCTCCTGGGACTCTGGTAGGTGCTGTCTGTGGCAGGGATTTAATAGGATGACATAACAAAAAGGTATATAAACATGACCTAGGAGCACTTTGCACATCAATTCTGCTACTAAGTGCAGTCCTGTCTCAAAGGTTTCTGCAGCCCTCATGGTTAACTTCGAAACTAAGTGGTCTGATATCACTGGATAAAGAAAGGAAATTTTCAAAAGAAATAATTCTGCTTCTAAGAGCTCTTCTGTCCCCTCCCTCCATTAGCAGCTGTCATTCCTACCGAGGTCAGTGAATCCTGCTGCAGTTACACAGCAGTGTTACACAGATGTTCTGAGTACTGCCTGAGGGTAATTCCATCTTTCCTACAGAATAAAGTCTGGCATGGTGCTCAGTTGCCAGTATCTCTTGTCATCATCTTCCAGTTTATGCCCTGAGTGACTGAGGGTGTTGTTAGTCTGACCTCTGGATGAGGTGGTTTCAGAGGATAATAACATATCAAAATATCTCACATATAGAAATATTGGTGTTGCTGTAGCACCAAAGTAGTGTCTGTTACCTAGCAAGTGTGCAAGAATTTCTAGTCATTGTGCTGACGATTTAGCTCAGTGGCACAAGTACCTGCCTGGCATGCACAAGGTCATGAGTTTGATCCCCAGTAAACAACTCCCCCCAAAAAAAGTTTTTGGTCGAATAAATGAACATGTCCATCTTTGTATGTGCCTTACAGAAGTGTGTATCTGTACATAATATAATTTTGTTTTACTTTCTGTCACTCCTTTAGATTACCAGCAGACCAAAGGGTGTGGTTTTATCAACCTACATCCATAAACATTTCTGAGAAAACAACACCAAGGGTGAGCACAGATGGGAAGTTGTTAGCTTTGTTCTCCCTGGGAAGGGGACCACTGTGCATGTAGTGCTAAGAGGAAAAGCACTCTGATGCTTTTAGTGAAGGATACAAATTAGGGTGCTGCTCTTATGAATATTGTTCTGTCCTGGTTGGTGCAACAGCTTTGCTTGTAAAGCATGGGTCCTCTTAGCTATGGGCATGGAGCCAGTTCAGCCTTCATCACTGAGCCCCTTTAAGGATCTGCTCCCTGGCCGAGTCCCAGGGATACCATGCCATCTTCAGAAGGCACCACTGCACCTAAAGCTATATGAGCATAACTACCTCCCAGGAGTGATGCTGGCTACTTGCCTCTGACCATGGTTTACCTTCTACCCCACCACCTGCTTGGTTTCCGCAGCTTCCAACAGGGCTTTTCATCTTCACAAGCACATGGCTCCTCTTGGCCCTCCTGCCACACCACTAAACTTCATTCCCTGTTCTCCAACAAAGGATCTGAAAATTCCTGCTGTCTGCCTCAATTTCCCCATGTAGCCTTCATGATGGATAAATTGGCACTCCCAGCCCTGGCCCCCCCAAATTGACCAGTCAGCCAGGCTTATGTCCCAGAGCATAGCCAGGACAAGCTACTTACTTTTAAGTCTTGTTTTGTAATACACAGTAGACAGTTGGTGCTCAATCATTGTTGCTGCTCAATCAATGTTGCTGCATGCATGAAATCTTAAAAATTTACAATAATGAGTCTCAGCTCATAGACATCTGCTCAGGGAAATCAACTCAACCTTGTCTTGAAATAGTGATGCAATCAGCAGAAATTTCTACTACATCAATCAAGAGGGATCACAGCAAGTAGTCAGTGAACCAAGTAAAGCGACCTTCACACCCTCCCACTCCTGCTCCATTCCATTTTCTTGTTAGTTTCAGCTGATTGATGGCTTCCAGGAAAGATGATCCATCACTGTTCATATGAGAAAAGCTTCTGCCATGACTTGCAAGTTATTCCAGCATTTTGTAAAAAATAAGACAAAATATAAAGTCTAAAATAAATGCCAATCCATGGCGAAAAGAAAAGATCAGAATTGCCACACAGCAATGCAATTAGCATGCACGGAAAATGAAGCAATTTACTGTTTAAAAAATATGTGCCGCGTGGAAGATGCTTACATTACAAACACATCAGAAGGCCCATGATGCTGCTTGCAATGGATATAGCAACTAGGAAATTTCAGTGCCCAAGACAGGATTCAGCTACCACTTCGATTGCACTCTCTCTCCTCCCATGGTTTTCTGCTAGCTGCTTTACATATATTAACCCAGTCAGTCCTTATTTCTAGTCAAGATAAATAACTTTATTTTTGCCAATGAGGACATTTATCAGTTGGGAAGCTGATAAATGGTGGAGTTCAAACCAAAGACATTTTGACTACAAATTTGACACACCATTCTACATGCATGCTATGATTTAAATCTAGATGTTCCCCTAAACCCTCATACGCTCATAGACAGGGCTTTTGGAAGGTTACTGAATTATGGTGGCTTAGAGGTGACTTGGTATTAGGAGATGAAGTCTGGCCAGAAGAGCCAAGTTATCAGGGTGTGGCCTGGGAGGGTTGATCTCCCTCTCATCTCCTCCTTTGGTCCCTCTCTGATTCCTCTGCACTCTGCCCTAAGAAGCTCTACCATGCCCTTCCACCAAACCCCTCTGCCATGCTTCCTTGCCTTGCAGCCAGCTAACCATGGACCAAAATCTCTACAGAAAGACCCAAAATAAACCTCATTCCCCTTTAAATTGTGGGTGTTGACTACTGTGTCTCACTGACAAGAAAAGTGAATAAGACAATGTGATTTTTCTCCCTCCCTCTCAAGTTCTAAATGACTATGTTTACAAAAATGAAAGAATGAGACTAAAAATATGTGAAGAATGGGAGAAGAATGCATCCTGTGATGCTAAAACTGTGTATAGACTGTAAAACTCTCATAAAAGACACAGAAATAGTCTTGAATGAAGGGACACGCAAGTAGTTTTGGATAGCAAAACTCATAAGCATGAAAATGTTTGCTCTCCCTAAGAGATTTTATGAGTTTAATATAATCCAAATAAAATATATATCATTTTTCCTCAGAGCTAGACAAGTTAATTCTATGTTTTATTTGGAAGAACAAATAAGACACTCCATGGAAATGTGAAAAAATGGGAAAGGAGACTAGCTCCAATGGATATTAAAACATGATAAAGCCCTCAGTGTAGGAGCACAAGTTAATAGACCAAGAGAAAAATAAATGAAAATCTAAAAGTACCCAAGCTGGATAAGGTAGGATGTCGTGACGGCTGCATCTCAAATCAGAAAGGAAAAGGCTGTCCAATAGACAGCTGGTTAGATATGTGAAAAAAAAAAACTGGAATAATTTCTCACACTATATACCAGAATTAGTGCCAAATGAATGGTAAGTAAATAAATAAACTACACAAGTATTAGTGGAAAATATGAGTAATTCTTTTCTTTTCCATGCCTGAAAATACAGATGTGGTAGGAAAAGGAAATAGATTTGATTGCATAAAAATAAAAAATTTACATAATTAAAACCAAAAGAAAAATACAAATTGGGGTAAGGGATAGAAGATTTGCAATTGAAACCACTTATAAAATATTGCTGTCCCAGGCTGGGGATTTAGCTCAGCTGCAGAAGCACTTGCCTGGCAAGATTGACCCCCAGTACCAAAAGGAATAAAAATATTGCTATCTCTAATAGGCATGAAACTCTTAGAGAAGAATATGAAAATATCTGTAGGTAAGTGGCCAAGTGATAGGATTCAAAAAATGAAAAGGAAAATCTCTTAAACATATGGGCAAAATTCCAAATATTAAACAACATGATCTGTGATGAGATTATGGAAAAACAGGCACTCTCCTATTTTGCTACAGAAAATGCAAAAATAGTACAGACCCCAAGGAGAGGGATTTGGGCAGTATCGAGAAAGATTGTATACCCATTGACCAGTGACCCCGCTTCTAGGCCACAGTACATGCACTAGACTCCACTTCTTACCAGGATACACTGCAGAAGTAAGTCACTTATTCCAGCACTTCTTTGTAATAGCCAAAGACTAAATCCCACAAAATACCTATCAACAGGGTACTACTTAAATAATCTATGGTGTATTCACAACTTATAGTATAAAGATGACATAAAAAGAAACAAGAAATTTCTTGACATATACAGAGCAGTGGTTCTCAGCTTAGGATGATTTTGATGTAAATTATTTCTAAAATATATGTTAAGTGAAAATACTCAAGAGCAGAACAGTGTGTGTACACATGATGCATATGGATAGGCCTGTGATCCTTTGTCTAAGAAAAAAATTCACATACATGTATATTTTGTATATGCTTACTCAAATGAATACATTTCAGTAAAAGTGAAAGTACACACAAAAATGTTAAGACAATTACCAGTAGACAAATGTTTCTTAACCTTATCACCCTCCTAAAAAGAATTTAAATTCTTCCTAATCAGAGAAGAATATTATTCCCTAATATTAGGGAATAAAACTTCTGGGTAAAAGGGGTTAGGGATGTAGCTCAGTAGAGCACTTGCCTAGCACATGTGAGGCCCTGAGTTCAATTCCCATGCCAAAAAATTAAGAATTTAAAAACTAAAGATTTTTGAATTAGGTTAAGATTTTGAGAACACAGACTACCAAAACAACTAAAATGTTTTCATATACCTCTTCTTAGTCTACTTTGTGCTGCTACAAAATGCTGAAAACTGGGTAATTTATAAAGAAAAGAAAGTATTTTTCACAGTTCTAGAAGCCGGGATATCCAATGTCAAGGTGTTGATATCCTCTGATGTCATTCTATGTATGAAGGGGAGAAAGAGAGAGAGACAGACAGACAGACAGACAGCCTTGCTTTTATAACAATCCCTGTCCTCTACTGTAGGCATACACATCCCGTGTCCTGTCCACTACAAGCATGTTGCTTCCTTCTTTTCTGTGCAATGTCATCAATTTCTCTGTAATTTCTAATGTTCCTGTCACTCTTTCTTCATGCCTATAATTTTACTTCTTTTATTCTTTTCTTAAGTTGTTATTTTCCAAGCATCTCAAAACTAAGTCCTGGACAGGCTTGAATTTGCTACTGATCTTTACTCTAACATTTTAAATATCCCTGATTATTAGCTTAATGATGTGAGCCACCATTTTCACTATTCCTGGAGAATAAGAAGGAAATGTTGCACTGTTCAACAAATGTATCACTAGTATTTCTGGAAACATTACTGACAATTCCTGGAATCTCCAAGGGTTTCATGAATGATAGTCTATATATTCTATAGTTTACTTGGTTCCTTCTGTTGTCCCTCATGTGCATAAAATAATGGTTCATACACAAAAGGATAGAGAAAATATCCCAGATACCTTAGTTATCAAAAAATATTAATTAAGACTGTATCATATAAAAATCTACTATCAAAACCTCAAGGGGCAATTACCTTTTTTTTTTTTTTAACCATGTATGAGACCAAGTGTCCCTAGCTGCTACACAGGCATAGCAGCCAGATATAGTGAAGAAACAACTTTATTTTGAGCAGGGGGAACAACAGCATGCAATTACCTTTTAAAAAAAATAACTATCTTAATTTTGGATAGTTTTTCTTGTGACACATGGAAATGTGAATTAATAAATTTTCCAACTGAATTGCAAAGAATATTTAGTCTTGAAATAGATTTTGCTCTGTCCATATGGACATATCTGATGTCATCACATGGCTGTTGCTTCTTCCTAAAATATCTGCTAGGAAAATTTTTTTAAAAAAAATAAAATAAAATAAAATAAAATAAAATAAAATAAAATAAAATAAATAAGAAATATCTGCTGGGGATAGGCAGTGGATAGTTGATCCTTTATCTTCTCCAGACTATATCAGTTCTGGTTTTATCTCCAACCTACAAGTTCAGTGCCTCTAAACTCTAAGTCAATCCTTACCTGATTCTGAAAGAAGTGGCCTTTCTAAAGACAAGTGTTGACTGCTAAGCAAGCAGTTACTGGTTCAGCCACAGGCTCTGTGCCCAGTATGTTTGCAGTAACCCTGGGATTGTCAGCCACTGGGGATATCCATGCTTTAATATGCATGTGGTACCTTACCAAGAGGACTATATTTTCACATGCTGATTAATCCGAATCCTGCATGTTGTCCTCTCTTTCACTACTTTTCCAAATGCTCTCATTTGGTCTTCCAACATCACTTTCAAAAGACTTAAATTACCTGGACATGGAAATAAGAAGAAGGAATATAGTTTTCTAGAGAATAGTAAAAATATCCTACTGCATATGGGAAACTTCTGGTTTGGCTTAAATTGTATCTACTCTGAATTCTTGTTCTCTTCCTACGTGGGTTGGTTCCTAAATCATGAGGAGCTTGACTGGGGAAACCAACCATACCGCACATTCACTTTGTACACTTCCTTAACTTTCCCCAGTTTCTGACATTCTCCACAGAATTTGAGCAATAGACAACATGGCTTTCCTATGACATTGGCAGAGATCAGTGCTTATATACTAGGAAGATATTTAATGTTGTTCCAAAGCACATATAAAACCATAACATAAATTGGTAGAGTTACCTGAAGGTCAAGATATCATTTCCAAAAGTTCTGCAGTTTAGATTATGCATTTAAGAGTGCACTGGTGGAAAACTTGGTGAAGGCACCATCAAAGTACAGAAAATTAGGATTGTAAGAGTTATGTGTTGCAGTTTCACTGTTTCGAGAAACACGCTGTAATGATTA
The DNA here is from genome assembly GCA_004027455.1 of Hydrochoerus hydrochaeris. Lineage (NCBI taxonomy): Eukaryota > Metazoa > Chordata > Mammalia > Rodentia > Hydrochaeridae > Hydrochoerus > Hydrochoerus hydrochaeris. The sequence continues at coordinate 26,970 of PVLA01008642.1, forward strand.
AACATCTCATGAATTATTTTATGGATTTTATTCTATTTTTACTTTCAAATATACACAGAACTGTGAATTGTAGCCGTCATCTTACTTCAGTGTCGATCAGTATAAACGATCTGTTTCATCCCGACCACTCTTCTCCACCTTCCTCCCTGCTCTTTATATCAAATGCATTTCATTAAAATAAACTCCACACACCATGTTGTTTTCTCTGTAAATACCTTTGTGTAAAGGTTCTTTTTAGACAGATTCTTACTATGTAGTTCAGGCTGGCCTTCAACTTACTTTGTAACGCAGGCTTGCCCCAAATTCACAGTGGTTCTCCTGTCTCAGCCTCCCAAGTGCTGGGATTAGGGGTATGCACCACCATGACCAGCGTGTGCATAGTCTTAACAACAACAACAACAATAACAAAATAACAACTTTTCTGGTAGTCTAAAATTAATACATCAAAAAATGACCAGCAACATCAATAACAAAGCAGTGTTCAAATTTTTCTGAACCATAAATATCTATTTATAAGTTTGATTAAGGATTCAAGTGACATCGAAATGAAGATTCAAATAGGATTGCATTGAATTGTTATATAACTTAGGTCTTATATGCCCTACAAACTGGCAGTTCCAAAACACAGTTTGAACTGTGGCACTATTGACAATTGGACAGGATAATTATTTGTTGTGTATATGACTGTCCTGTGCATTGAGGGTTGTTTAGTAGCGACACTGGCCTCTACTTACTAGATTCCAGTTGCACTTTCTCCCTGTGTGACAGCTAAAGATGTCTCTAGCTAATGTACCTTGGGGACAAAATTGCCCCAAATGATTATCATTGATCTAACAGTTAAGTATTGTCTCAGACAACACATTTTTTTCTCAACAGCATATAGAACTCTGTCTAAAATAGACCATATTTTAGGCTATAAAAATACTTAATACAAAATAATCTAAATAATCCTCTGAATACTGTCAAATTAGAGTGGAATGAAGTTAGAAATAAATAACAAAAGAAGCCATAGAAACTATACAAACACATGGAGATTAAGTAATATGTTACTGAATAATCAATGGATCACAGAAAAAATCTGGGAAGAAATAAAAAAGTTTCCAGAATCAGATAATAATGGAAGCACAACATACCAAAACCTGTGAGACACAACTAAAGCAGTTCTCAGGAGGAAAGTTACAGCTATAAATGCATGCATAAAAAGAACAGAATAATGCCAAGTAAATGACCTAATAATGCATCTCAAATTCCTGTGAAGACAAGAAAAATCCAAACACAAAGCTAATAAAACAAAGAGCAGGGGAAGAGGAGTGGAAGAAAGAAATCAAGATCTATCATGTACAACTACAAATTCCCTAAGATGAATGTGATCACTATGTGTATCTAAAATGTATCAATAAACTTAATTTAAAAAGAAATTTAAAAGATCAAAGTGGAAATTATTGAAATTGTGATAAAAACAATATAAAGTATTAATAAATCAAAGTTGGTTCTTTGAATGGATAAGAAGTAGATCTGATGAGGAGGAGGACAGGAGGGAAAGAAGAAGAAAAGGGAACAAAAAAGATCAAGATGTGCTATGTGTATGTACCAATTCCCCCATGGTGAACGTATATACTATGTATCACAAAAATATACTAATAAAATTTTCAAATTTAAGGAAAATACACTGTAATAAACATAGTATCAATACCCTTCATATTGTTGAAATTGAACACCAATGAATATATACCACACGAAATACATATGCATGAGGAAATACATACTCATAAAAAAGATCAAATAATACTTTATTAGACTAAATATTTGCTATTGGTAAATGATTCTAACAGGCAAAATCATGCAAATAACGTGGTCTGATGATGTATTTATATCTAGAAAAGAAATTTAAACAACTTCAAAATGTGAGAAGTAACATGTCCCCTTATGCTGAGATACTTCAATATCCTGTGGTCTATTTGATGAGTACACAGCAGTGCAAACACACAAGAATGAGAGGACATGAAAATATAGTAACATATATTATTTTCCAATATTGAGCTTGTAGTGGATAAATTACTTCCTCGAAGGAAAGAGAAAAAAGTGACCTGTTTGAGAGAATGCATCAAATTCTTCTGTATTCCCAGAGGCTTTGCACTGACAGGAAAATAGCAGGACTTTCCCACAAGGAAGGTGCTATATGAATAAGGATTAGATACAAGTGAACAAATGAAATTAGGAGGCAAGTAGGATAGAATTACAGTCTACTCCAAGATTGATTTTCTTCGATGTTTGTTTATCTTAGAAATTCTTCCTGTTCGCTAATATCCCTGAAGAGAATGCTAGATACAGTTATTTTCAGTTATCCTTTAAAATAAGAGTAAGCTTTATGTGCATTTTTCCAAAGACAAGCATTATAATGAGTTTAAATGTTCAATTGAAATAGTTTGATCTTACTCTCTGTCTCTTTCTAAACAAACAAGTTATAAGCATCTGCAAAATGCAATATACTGAGGACAAAGAGGATTTGTGAAGTGGGCAGGTGAAAATAAAGTTGGGTTCATATAGTGCTATACAAAAGCAACAAAACTTCATGAATCATATTCACTTTTACAGATATAACTATAAAGTGGAAATATGATAAGTGAGCTATTTTCAAATATCTACTATTTTCCAAAATCATTAAAATTAGATTGAATTGTTATGGATTTTTCATGAGGCAGCATTAGGCTGCTGCTAGAGCTGCCATCTAATAAAATCAGTGATTTGCAGCACAAGAATACTTCATGCCAAAGAAGGTGTCTGCTAATTTATCACACCAGCAAGCTCATTGTTTCACTTGAGAGAAAACCTTTATGAGGTACCAAGGGAGCTTACAGAAAAAAACACACATTTATTCTCCTCTAATTTCTAACATGATGTAAATACTTTTTCTCTAGTCATCTAATTTATTTCTTAGTGACTATACAACCACACAGTTTGTCTGTTTGCATGTTTGTGCCACTGTTGTTTGTTGTAAAGACAAATGTCTCACTCAGGCAAGACCCATGTGGCTTTGAGGATCCACACAACCTAAAGATGTAGTTGATTTGCTATGTTCTAAATGTCATCCTAGGAACACAAGGGTCCCAGAAATACTAGTTCTAATACTCACAAAGAATCTTAATAAACTTGATGAACTGGAATACAGAACCTCCCAAGCATGTCTAATTCCGTTACTGGTATTTGGTTGTGATTATCTTGCTTTGTGACATGCCTGGCTTCATGATATGTGATTAACAATAATCAAAAATGTTATTTGATGATGATGATGACCCAGAGTACCAAAAATCTCTTAAGTTTCTTGTTCTTAAAGTTTTATTTCCAAGCCAGATGTGTGTCTGCATAAAACAAATACTCTAAATTTTCCCTCCTGTCGTTACATTTAAAAAATGTTTTATATTTGCATAAATTACCTCTCCCATGTTGGGAAAACACACCAGTAGTCTCATGACTGATTTACAAACAGTACATATCCCTGTGCTTGGTACAGAAAGTCTCTGATTTAAAGACATATCAAAAAATATTAAGAATGATTAGAAGTAGGTGGCTGTGGCCCGCCAGGCCGCGTCCACCCTGGGGGCAAGGGCCATTGGTATCTCCTGAGATCTGCATCATGTTGGAACTCAGGGCGTTCAGAATCCAAGCAGCCAGCTCGCCACCCTGGTAAGCGGCTCTGAGCCTACCAGCATGTGGGCTGAGATTCAAACATCCAGCCCCCATCTCCCCCACCATTAGCAAATGGGAGCCAGAGATCTGAGCATCTCTTGTAAGGTTGACTATATGCAATATAGCAAATAAGGGGGATTTCCTTCTACCATCTCTTTGAAGGCAAATATTTTTTATCACTGTTTTGCTTTGTTCTGATTAATGGTATTACTCTATTCAATATTCTGATTTGATAAGTTCTATAATGTTCTGTATTTCCTTTGATTTTACTATGCCTGATTGAAAGAACAACTATTGTGAAGAAAACAAAATATACTATGGTACCTATTACTGTTATCCCAGTAACTTGCTGTGAAGTTCTGTACCAATTTCACTACACTGTCTCAGTTGGGTTTGTTCCATCTTGTTCTGTGGTATTTTACTACTTTAAAATAAATAAATAAACAAATAAAAAGTAAATAACAACAAAACAGATCAGTAAGGTATGGAGCAAGCTGAAACATGATATAATTAAACAGATAATGGACTTAAAAAGAAAAGGAGGGAAAAAAAGCACTCTAAAGGATATAACTGCATGTATGTTTAAGTGTGTAGGATTGTTGCTAAGTTTTTGTTGGATCATTGAACAGAACAGTTTGCAGCCTCACTGTTTGAATGTCCACTTTGTGTGCTTTAATTTTATAACTTGAACAACTATATCTAAGAAGACAACATGTGATTTGTCAACTAGTGATTTCTGTTTATTTTTTTTGAAATTCTGTATTGTTTCTTCCCTTTTTTCTGTTTGCTTTTTTTCTCTTAAATAAATTTTTTAAAAAATAAAAAAAAATTTAAAAAATAAAATAAGAATGGTTAGAGCTATGGCCTGTGTATTTGGCTGCCAACAACAAAGGTAGAAATTGTGGTAATTCAATTTGAAAGACTTTTCAGTTTGGTCAACCCTTGGCTAATAACACCAACAGAAAGGGAAAGAGGTATGAATATATACAAATAATATATCAGCAAAATTCATTTATAATTGCCTATTGGTTGAAATCTTAATATGTAGCAGTGCTTTGAAGAATAGTAATTGTATCTATTTTATGTTGAAAGAACATAAGATTGGGCACAGGGGTGGGATGGGAGTGAGCTCTAGATGAATTACAAAGGACAGAGAAGATAGCAAGAGCCTAGTTTAATCAAGAAATAGCAGGAAGTAGAAGGGATAAAATGGGATTCATAAAGAGGCTAATGAAAATATGTACCAAATATTTAAAGATAAATACTCTAAACTTAGTTTGGAAAAAAATGACTGGGAGGAAAAAATTCAGGGCAGGTGCAAGCTAAGTTAACAGTTGCATCTGTTTTTTTTAAATGTTCTAAAATCATTGTTGATTAAAAACACCAAGGAGTCCCTTGTGCAAATTGGCGGTCTAAGAAAAAGCATTTTCTTGACTACAATCCTAAGGTTGTAACTTCTTCCCAAGACCTGAACCCAACTTAGACCAAGCGGAGGCTTTATATTTGGTGCTCCATGTGTCAGACTCCCTCAATTAGTAAAACTGTGGAAGTAGGGTTGGAATGAACGCTCTTGCCTGTTGCTCACATTTTCCTTCCCACATCCTGGTGATTGTTCTTAGGCCTAGCACTTTATGCTGCCATGATTGTTCAGCTACCAAAACATGCAGTACAGCAGCAGCATTTGTCTAATTATTACAATACAGCAGCAGCATTTGTCTAATTATTATCTTGACCTTATAATTTCTTCTCTTGATTGCATACAGGGTAAGGATTGACTACAATCAGCAGAGATCTAGTCAGTGGGTTGGATTGGGTATCATAGTACCAAAGAGTATGAGAGTAGTACCTGGTTCAGAATCAGCACTAATTAATATTTTGTTAAATACTGAATACCCTAGAAACCTTATTTATAGTGCCACTCAGTGCACAGAGAAAAGTCTCTGTATTCATGAAGCTTACATGCTAGTGGGAAAGATACAATGAACATTAAAATGTCCAGCACCCTAGAGAGCATCAGATTCTCTCAGTGCCTTGTCAGAGTCCCATGGCACTCTCAATTCCCAACCACCCTCACCCCCAGTGTTCCCACTGTGAAGCAAAGCAGAGGGTTTTTCCCTGGCAACTGGACACTGCCCATGCACAGAGACTGAGGTACAGAAAAGTTAAAGTCCCAAATACCCCATAGCAACACTGATGGGAGCTAGTGAATAAACACCTCAGCTTCTTCCTGCCTCACACACAGTAACTCAGTGTGGTCTGCAGGACTTAGTCCCACATACCCATGACAGAGCCCTGCTGGTTGACACACCCTGAATTAGCTGTCTTCCCTTCCCCCTCACTCTCTGACACCTCTACTTGGCTGCCTGGGATCACCTCCCAAATAAACCTCTTACCCTCAAATCCTGCTCTCTGCTCCTGCTTCTGAGAAGAACCACTGTTAAAGAAAATCATCATCCAGGTAAAATTTGGGGAAAATATAAGTCATTATCATAAATGAAACTTAAAAAAAATTGGATGGTAGGAAATTTTACATTGAGTGATCAGGAAAGTACTTTGAAAAAATGCTTGAATGGAAGCAAAAATCAATTTTAGTTTCAAACCAGAGTTATTGCCAAGTTCATCCCAACACATTGCATCCAGAGATGGCCCGTAGCATGGGTTCAGCTTGGCAGAGGCAGGGAGTTCCCATCTCTGGGGTTTGAAAACAAAATGTTCATCCTTAGTAATGTGGTGAGGTTTGGATTTTCACCGCCAGAAACAAAATATTGATTTTCCTTCACAGAATTTTGATATAAATGTATGTGAAACCCTCAGGGCATCTGGCCCTCATAGTCTTATTATAAGATATCTTGTCAACTGTCTCAGTTCAAGGCCACAAAACTGACTCAATACTGAGATGTTCTCTCCTGAGGGAATTATCAACAAAATTTCATGAGCTGATCTGAATGTGGTGGGGATTCATGTCACTTTCACTTGCAGCCTCCAAAGAATAAAATGTCACTCCTTCTATTCACCCCGGCTTACTGAATGACACCAGCACAGGCGCTATTTGTGTGGAAGCCTGCAACAGATCCGTTAAATGTGTACACAGAGACAGAAAGATGACAGTTTCACAGAACCACTGGTCTCTAAGATAAGATGCCACCTCAGTAGTGAAATCTTTCTCAGGACAGTACTCTCTGCCCCACTCTACCTGTTTAGGGGCCACCAGCATGTACTCAAACATCTCTTTCTACTAAATAGTGCTCACTGCAAAAAAAAAGTCAACCTGTTCCATTTTTAACAGCTTATCCAGTTATTCTTTATACTGACAGAAATGTGTTTCCGTGTAGCTCTTTGTTACTCCTTCTGGAACTATAAAAACAAAGTTAAATCCCTCTTCCATGTAGCAAATAGGCTTTCTCTACATGCTCACTACTCTGCTGTGATTGAGGGTATGGGTTTCTCACTCCCCAAAAGGTCTTCCTCCTGACATGCCAAGGTTACTGATATCCTCAGAAAAGAATGGCACTCAGAATTGAGAATTATATTTGCAGTGGTCTGACCAATAAATAAATCATTTGGATTTTATTTTTCTGGATATAAACCAGTGGTTCTCACATTCCATCCCATTTTTCTTGGTTTTCCCTGGTTTCCTTTGTTCACCTGTTAAATGACAGTGCTTTCTAGGGTTGTTTTGTCAGCCCTCTAATCCCCAAAGTGTGTTTGCTTCCTGGAATAAACTCATCAAAATTCATGGACTCAACAGTCATATATAAGCTGACAACTTCCAAGTCTATATCTCTAGACCTGACTCTTGTTTTAGCTGAATGCCAAATGAATACTTCAATTAAATATCCCTTAAGTTCTCAAACTCAACATGGCCAAAATAAATCTCAATATTTTATCTTACAAACTCTATCTTCTGTGTGTATTTCCTACTCTGGATGGAAATCCCATTTCTTCCCTAACAAAAAATTACCAAAAATAAACTTCAAGCTTTTTATTTCTTTCTCTTTTTTTTGGTATGGCCTTAGTCCAAATTATCAATATCTCTTTTCTGGACAATCTATAATTTCTTAACTGATTTCTATACTATCTCTCCTTTTCTCCAACTCAATAAAATCACAGTCAGACTGATTTTTCTGAGATGCACGTTTTATCCTAACACTCCATTGCTTAAAATCTTTGGCAGCAGAGGTGACCATGAAGAGAGCTGTGGCTGGAACTAAGCTGGAAAGACAGATGTTGGTTGAACCACAAGTGATGCCAAAAAATAAAAAAAGATGAATACAAATTTTAAAAAGTGATGCTACAGAAAATTCTTTCCTCATATTCATAATGACTGGGCTCTGCTGTGCAGATCTGAGTAATAAAGTATAAGAAAAAATAGAAGAACTTTACATTGGCCTGAATGGCTTTTATAAGAAAGGGCCAAGAATTACTTTAGGCAAACAAAGAGTAGAGCTAAGAAAAACAGTCTACCCAGGATTAGTTTTGAAGTTTTGAAATATTTGGGGAAAATAAAAATGAAACTTTCAGAAAATAGTGGACAAAAGGCCTTTAAAACTGTCACAGTGTGTTGTGATTGCCATCTCCACCTAGCAGTGTGTAAGACACTAGAGTAAAATTTTGAATTGCTTTGCAAATATTTGCAGATGTCAGATTGGTATTTCTGTGACTGGAACAATAAATAAAATCCTGAGGTAAGAACAAAGAAGCCAAGTGCCACTGACACTATGTTATAGTTGGATTTTCAGGCTGCAAAATCTATTTCTTATTTTGAATGGTACTGAATACATCATTGTTTAAAGTATATATCAAAAGCATCATGACTTCCAAGAGCTCTGTTCTACCCCACCCCCTAATTCCTGTACAACCAAGGGTGAAAACCACTGGTCTTGACTTGATAGCATTTGTATTTGTCTTAGTTATATTTCTCTCATTGCTGAGACAAAATACTCAACACCCACTATTAAGGGAGGAAAGGTATATTTAGCTCACAGCTTGTAGAGGTTTCAGTCCATAATCTACTGACTCCAAGCAAGGTGACACATGGCAAAGGGACAACCTTTCTGGGAAGACAGCAAAAGCAACAGGGGCTTCACACCATCTTTCTGCCTCTTTTATTTTATCCAGACTGCAGGGACAAGGGAAGTGTCAAACCAATCAGTAGATGGATTTAGAAACTGCAAACCCTTAATCCCAGCATCATACATACAACATTCAGGGACCTCTCAAAAAGCCCTATGACTGCATGAGGCCTTAGGGAGACATCAAGACACCAGCTATAGTAGTATTACTCAGTTTTCCCACTCCAGAGACACAACAACTGATACCCAGAATTTTTTTTAAAATTTTTATTTAAAGAGAAAAAAAAGCATGTAAACAATAGAGATAATACAGAATTTCAGAAAAAAGATAAACAATAAGAAATCACTAGTTGATAAATTACATATTGTCCTCTTAGAAATAGTTGTTCAAGTTACAAAATTAAAGCATACAAAGTAGATAGTCAAATAGTGAGTGTTTAGACAGCTATGCATACATGAGTCTCTACATGTATTTCTATTCTTTCTGTATTAGAGGGAAAAACAAAGCTTAGTAAGACAAAACAAAACAAATTCCTATAAAAACATGAAACCAAAAAGTCATATAAAACCACAGTACAAGGTGATCTACAATGATTACTGTGTTGCTTCTTATTATCTTTAATAGAATGTCTATATCATCAGGCATAACTGAATATAGCAGTATAATTGAGTATAGCAGTAAATAACAATATTAGTAAAATAAAACATTGTAGACAGTATAAAACTTCAAAGGCAGGTAATAATCAAACCAGAGTGGATATTCTAGTGGATCTTGTCATCTTAAGTGCAGTTGCCTATACTCTCAGACTTGATACTATCATAACAGCTTTGAATAAAATCTATCAATACAAAACAGTGATCCAACAAACCAGATTCAATTATAATCAGTCATGGTAAAACAGTGTAGGTTTTACAGAGCTTTAGATTGACTTAATAGGAAATTAAGGATGATTACCATACTATATCCTGTTATTTTTGGGATTACTGTTTGTACCCTCAAATCTAGTACAGGTAGAATGACTGGAACAGAATATAATAGATCTAAACAGAGTAGTGTGAGTAATGTGGGTTTTAAATCCTGGTGCACTATTAACAATATAGTGTATCAAGGCCATCTATGTTAGAGATTCTAGTTATCCTTCTCTGCCTCATTTCTGCTATGCTATTTTTCTGCCTCTTTGTCTAGTTTTCTCCTTCATTCTACTGCCTGCCCCACTCATTGAGGCCTTTCTGCCACTGTTCCTAAAATCCTGGTATTTCTTTTCTCTCTCTCTAGAATGTCCTTCAGTATTCTCTGTAGGGTTGGATTGGTGGTCACAAACTCCCCCCAGTTCCTCTTTGTCATGGAAGCATCTTGCTTCTCCATTAATTTCTAGTGACAGTTTTGCAGGGTACATCAATCTGGGCTGGAGATTATTTTCCTTCATGGCTTAGGAATATTTCATTCCAAGCTCTTCTTGATCTGATGGTCTGTGTCGAGAAGTCAGCCATGATCCTGATGGGCTTACCTTTATAGGTAATCTGCTTCATTTCTCTGATGGCTTTTAATATTCTGTTTTTATATTGAATTTCTGGTATCTTGATTATTATATGTCTGGGTGTAGATCCGTTTTGGTTGTAGGTGGCTGAAGTTCTGTATGCCTCACATAACTGAATGTCATTTTCTTTTTCCGTGCTTGGGAAGTTTTCCTTAATTATTTCTGTGAATAGACTTTGTAATTCACCTGTATGTGTTCCTGCTTCTTCGTTCATGTTTCTTATTCTTAAATTGTAAATTCTCTTGTCATCTTCTAGCCTTTGTATTGTTTCTGCCTGTTTCCTTGTTATTTTTAAGAGATCTTTCCTTTCAAGATCACACATTACAAACTTGTCTTCAAGTTTTGATAGTCTATCCTTAGTTTCTTTTAAGGCATTTTGCCAGCTTTCAATGGAGTTTTTAATTTCCTGGTAGTCTCTTTGAATCTGCTTCATGTATTCTATATTTTCTTTATATTCTTTATCGAATGTTTCTCTCCTTTTTTGTGTTCCTTCTTCCATCTGTATCTTCCTGAGAGATGCTTCCTGAGAGCATTTCTTTTATTACTCTACTCATATCTTGCTTTACCTGATTTAATATTTCAGTTTTGAGCTCGTCTACAAGGTCCTGAAGATATCTTTTAATGTCCATTGAAGCCATGTCTGCTGTTGCGTGTTTGCTGCTTTCAGTCTCCCTTGTTTTTCCTTCTCCTGGATCAGGGCTCTCAGGGTTCTGGGCTGGGGGCCTCCTCCTCCCTTTCTCTCCTGCCATGGTCCTGGCTCCTTCCACACAGGTTACAGTTCAGGTCCCAGCCCCCTTCCCTGTTGGCCACGTTTCCTCCAAAGCACACTGGTGAAGGGACCTCTGTCCTCTTCTGACTGCTCACACTGATACAGTCCATCCGCTGTAGTCCAAGGTTCACCACCTGGGAGCAAAGTTCCAAATTTTCTCACACTAACTGGAGCCCACTGAGGTCTTCTGATGTTCCAGGTGGGAGGGTGGGCCCAGCTGAAGCAGTCCAGGGCAGTCTTCAGTCTTGGGTGGGCCTCCTCCATGTTCCCGGTGGCAGGGCGGGCCCACGGGGGGAGGTTCCGGGCAGCCTACCACTGAGGCAGGCTTCTGCTGAGTTCCTGGTGGCAGGGTGGGCCCACAGTGAAGGTTCTGGGCAGCCTACCTCTGAGGCGGGCTTCTGCTGAGTTCCTCCCGACTGCTCTTATCACTAAGGTGCAAGCAGCGCCTGCCTATGCCTGCCCCTCCCCACCAGGCCAACCAAACTGCAGAGGCCTTCCCCCGTTAGTGCTTGCTAGGCACAGGGAATCGATTTGAGAAGGCTCATTGGGTCCCAACCAGGGGCGCAGCCCAGTCCAAGCAAATCCCACAAATCTGCTTTGGGGAGGGAGGAACCAACTGAAGTCACTGTCGCTCCCAGTTCAGGCTCCTCCTGCCAGATTCCAACATGTCGCCCATTTGGTCACACCCTTCCCATGGGGGGGCTCCCAATCCCAGCACTGACCATGGATTAATGAAGGTCCCTTTGCCAGCTCCGCTCTCTGTTGGGCTCACCAACCCCAGAGTTCAGCGCTGCTGTGCTTCCCATGAGTGGCGGTAGGAATGAGTTTGGGCGGCTTTGCCGGCCACCACAAAGTCAGGCCGTTGCAAACTTGGCAGGTTGCCACAAACGAAAATGTCATGTCCTGTAATTTCTAGCTGTTTCAGTTGCAGTCCCAGTGTATTTGACAAGCTTTTTTACGTTTGAATTTCTTCCTGTGTCAAGAGGATCCATCTACCTCTGTCTGGGTCTCTCCAGGGTGTTTTATTCTGGCGTATGAGTTGTTTCTCCTGGGAGGCTCTGTATTTTGTTGCTCACTGATGGGCCATCTTGTCTTCTTCCTACCACAATTTAAGGGAGGAAAAGTTTTATTTTGGCTCACAGTTTCAGAGGTTTTAGTCCATAGCTGGCTGGCTGCAAGGCAGGAACATTATGGTAGAAGGGTATGATGGAGCAAAATTGCTCACTTCCTGGCAGCCAGAAAGAACAACATAGGGGAAGTGGGCCAGCAAGAGACACCAATGGCAGCCCCATCATAACCCAACTCCACCTGGGCCCCACCTCCAAACAGCACATTCAGCTGTGAACATCAGCAGATTAATCTACTTTACTGATGAGTATACCACCACAGCCACGATCTAATTACCTTTTCAGGAATCTCTTAATCCAGCCAAGGTCATGATCAAGATTAATTGGAACAGCACTATTTAAACAAAAGTTCAAATCACACCAATCTGATTACAACTTGTAATGTTCTATACTATGAATATCTCAGATTTCTCAGTATATGTAGCATATCTTGGCCTCACTCTAGATATTCTACTCTAGGCATGCAGATGAGCTATTCATAGTGGGCCCACATAGAGAACATTCAGAGTCAACTTTATTATCACACCTGAGTGAGCTTTCCCATTGTCAAAATGCCTCTTGCTAATAGCTTCCACTTTTAGCTGACAAGAGCTCAGGAGGCCTCCCCCAACCTGATTACTTGCCTGAATGAAAATGTTCATTAAAAAAAGTTACATAGGAAATTAGAGTGAGTGAGTAAGTCTGCTGCTACTATCCATCAGTGTTGGAATTAGATATTGTGTTGGGAACGATGTGTTGTGTTTCATATGAATGCCACAGCCTAGAGGTGAACATGGCAGGTGCTTCTGGAGCCAGGGTTGAAGATCTAGATCAGATTGCACACAGAGGTTCTATTCTGGCAAGGGTGACCTCTAGAGTGTTCTAAGTCTATAAACAAAAGAATTTTGAAAACCATCACCACACATTTTAAAAACAGCTCTGGATCAGAGGAAAGCATCTCTAGAGCTCTCTTATTAGATCAAATAAGTCAAGGGACCTGAAATAAACGGGGTGGATAGTCCTTCGGCTTGGGAAACACTTGGGCTTTAAGTGGACCTCCCTTTTCTGTCAGCAGGGGTAATTTTGTCTGCAAGAAACAGCCCATCTTATTTGGCATAAAAATTCAGGAAACGTAATAGTTCACAGCTCTAAAAACAGTAGTGAGATATGGTTTGATCAGAGTTTTGGCTCATTTTTGAATTGTCTTTTCTTTTCCCAGGTGTCTGTTCTTAAATTGGCTGTAGTAATTTTATGCCTGCATCACAACCATATCCAGCAGAAGAAAAGTCATCCATCCCAGTGGCATTCTCTTAAAGCCAAAAAATTGTTCTACCCAAGGCTACCAGCAAGTGTCTGTTATTGTGACACATGACCATTTGAAATTCAATCATGCAGCAAAAGAGACTAAACTAGCTTTATACATTCAGGGACCTGGAAGAATTAGAGAGTGACTCAAATTCCCCTGGACCAATGGCTATGTTGGCAAAGGTTAGGTTAGGGACCACCAGGAAAGAGGAGAAGAATGGATACTAGAAGACAAATGACAAACTTTGCATTTCCTGTGACAGCTTTGTGCTCACTGACCTCCCTTTCTTGACACACATTCCTGGGATAGAGAAAGCATAACAGTAACCAGGGAAATAGGCCAGAAGAGTCTGAATTCTGTTGTGAACTCTAGCTAAGGCTGTGCACTTGTCCTACACAGTTTAAACACAATTGGAAATCATAGGCCCACTTCATTTTTTCTAGTAATGCGTCCAATCGTCAGTTCCACATCTAACAGAGGTCTTTAAAGACTCTGCTTGATTCTCTGTATTCAGTATACTGAATGATACCAATAATGAAGTCATATTTTTACAAAATCTGTCTTCATTCTTTGTTATCATTAAATGGAAAATTCAGCTACTCAATATGATAATCATTTCCAGCCTTTGATAAGATTTTTCCATTTTCTCCTTTTTTAAATGCTTCTAAATTGTAATAAAGCTTTAAAGACTAAGCTACCCATAGCTTCATTTGTCTATCTTTCAGCTATAATGAATACAAATGGGCAGGGAGGAAAAGGAATCCAGGATTTGTTCTAATCCTATAATCATTCTCATTTCTTTGTGAAAGATTGAATAATTCCACATGAATACCATATAATGCCAGTGTTTTCTCATACCAGTGATTTATTTTCTCATCAACACTAAAGAAATATTCAACATAATGTGCATATATAATCTATAAAATGATAATAACCCACATAATAAGAGTCATAAGTAACCTGTATAATCAGAAGTCACGTGTAAGTGCAGATGCATATACACATATCAATACTGAAAATGCTTCCTGGAAAATAGACCACAAATATTACTAAGTGGAAAAAATACTCGAGTACATCTTTTACTCCAATGAATAAGAAATCATTTTGTTTTCCTTTTTTAAAAGATGTGTCTAAACATTGATATACCTATACTGCAAGAAGAAATGACACTGAAATTCTTCCATTGGAGTCCACTTCTAAAATTTAATGTTACTTCATGCCATTTTACCCAGGAATTTCAAATCAAGTATGCATATAGAAAGGATAGCTTCTGACTTTTTCATATCTCTGGAGAATTGATGCTTTCTACCAAAGTCTTACCTGGGTCAGAGTCTTGTCCTCATCTGTCAAAAAAAAAAAAATATATCAAAGCCGAAGTATTATATATTTAGCAAACCAGGAAGGATAAAATAAACCTAATTTTCCTTTATTGGGTACATTGTACTGCAATATGTAGCTAGCATAATGGTAAACAATGATGATACAATAATACAATATAGATGATAATGTGATGGTGATGATGGTGGTAATGATATGACCAGCAGTGAGCTCTGACTACTAAATGAGAAAATTGCATTAACATGACAAAACCTTTACAATGATAGAGCAAAAATAAACCCTGGAAGTAAATTTTCTAACTGGAGAATAGAAGGTTTATATGCAGCCTGTTTATTTCCTCTTGAGTTTCATCTACCTCTTATTCTAATTCAAACTTTTGTTAACACTTCAGCATTCAGGTGAATGCTCTCTTTTCCTTCAGTGTTCTACCTCAAATATGGATACAACCTATATCCCCAGACTAGAGAAGCTGTAGTTAATTTCCAAATCAAATTTAAAAATGCATACCAAAAAAAAAAACTTTAAAAATTAACATTTTCAAAGCATAGTTCCTGACCCCAGCTGATTTATGTACTTGGCTACTAGCCCTGTTTTATTTAGCATCTTTCTCAGATGTGTTGAAAGTCTACAGAAAAGAATGTTAGATTATTTTGCTTATGACTGGGGCAAATCTGAAAGAAAACTGGGGACAGAAGATGATAAATCTAAAATTTTATTATCTTATAACTGGCATATATTTTTACTCAGTCTCAAGGAAATTTAAATAAATGTTCTCCCTTTTTAATGTAAACTTTCTTTAAATTCTTCTTAAGTAGCAAGAATACAGAACCAGAAAAATGGTGAAGTGCTGAGTGTCAGTTACTCTGCTTCCCCAGAAAAAGTGCCAAGGACCTGGAAAACAACAGCCTGGCGAGAATCCAAAGGGTGCAGAGCACAAGGGAACTACAAAGGAAGTGACAGTGGAGAAGAAGAAAATAGAATTCACTGCTACAGAAGAGACAGCTCAATGCCACAGCCCCACAATCAAGTGGTGCAGCAATGGTAGCAGTGTAGTTGTCCTGGCAGGCAGGGAGACAGCAAAAGCAAATTTGCTCTTCACTAGGAGACTGAGACCTGGCCTGCACAGGAGAGTCTTGAACAGCTGGAAGCAGCAGTGAAAACACAACATACTGTTTCCAAGTGCCCTCCCTACTCCAGGCCCAAAATCAGTGGTTGGCTAGTGAACTAAAGTGATGCCCAGTACACAGTTGGGCAGAGGAACAGTGGGTGGGCAGGATCACCATTTTATTTCAAGGGGTTTGTGACTTGAACGCCAGCATTAGACAAAGCACTGCTCCAGGGTCACGTCACTGGCAATATCCAGTCACATTTGACAGCCAGCAGTTGGACAGCAGTTGGAACTCTGCTAAGGATTGAAGCCAAGGCCATTCAGAATCAGCTGCAGTAGCCACCAAAAGCCAGTCTGAGCTCTACCTACAAAGGACCAGAAGAAGCCCCCTGCTATGCAACCCATATTTCCAAGCAGACAAAGCACTTGCTGCCCCACCCCCACAACAATTTTATATGAGAAGAGTCAGTCCTGGCCAAGATCAGTCCTGCACCCAGCAAAAAACTTACTGCAGATTTGGAGTGATTCTCAGTACAGATGCTGATTCAGACTAGGAAACCACAGAATTGGGGCACATTTGTTTCATTTTGTTTTCTTGTTTTGTTTTGTTTTGTTTTGTTTTGCAGAAGCGGTTGTTTGTCTTGTATGGTTTGGTTTGCTTTTCTCTGTCCTGTTTCTCTTCCTCAATGGTCTTTCTTAATTTTCTGTTATCTATATGTGAATGAAAATTGTCTCTAGTCTTTCCAGTTTACTTCAATATTCTTTTACCTTCTCCTTCTTTTCTCTCTTCTGTTTTCTTCTCCAACTTCCCAAAGTTTGGGTGCTTATCCTTTGTCCATCAGTCTTGCTTCTACCATATTTCTCTTCCATTATTGCTCTGTTTTGTCCCCATCCCTCTAAAGTTCCCCTTATACACAGGATAAAATCACACTACACAAAGGAAAAACTCAATGCATACAAGTTTCTGATTTATGTTGGATACTGTTATATAATTATAGATCTTGTTGTTGGATTAAAGATACCAGATTAACAGTTAACACAAATTGCACTTTCTAGGCTCTATTCAATGATATTATTATTAATGGTAATTGTATGACTTTAGCCAATATGCCAGGCTTGTTGTAATCAGTTGTTCACCCTTATATGAAAACACTGTGATAATCTGGGATCACAATCATCCCCCGTAGAACAGTACCAAAGGTCTGAAGGTTGAAAAAAATGCATAGCAATTCCTCATCCATAAGACAGTGGGAAGATAGCATCTTGGGACAGATTCAACTAACAGACCAACAGTCAGCTACACCTTTAATACATTTTGGAGAAATAAACATTTCCTAGAAAATCCTTGACACTACAGATAAAGCTACCTAACATAAGAAAAATACAAACAATAACAAAGAAAACAAATTTAATAATTTTTTAAAAACAGATAGTGACAAGAAGCAAAAGCAAAATGAAATCCTATACCCCAGCCCACCCAGGGAAAATCTAGGGAACAATGAGGTAGAGGAAATTAGAAGCCATAGAACTGAATCTTTTGGAATGACAGCAGCAGAAATAAAAAAATATATAAATATTCATAATACTATAGAGGAAATCAGAGCACAAATAATTGCACAGGTTAAAAAAGAGATGATAACTCTAATGAAGGACTAGCTCAGCAAATCTACAGTAGCCATAGATTAAACAAAAAATTTTTTTTAAAAAGAAGAGCACAGAAAAACAATGGAAATCCTGAATGCCCAACATAAGAAACAAATGAAAACCATGGAACAGATTCTAACAGATATCCAGAAAATTCAAATTCCATAGGAAGTTCATACGACTGACTGAATGAAAGTGAAGATAGAATATCAGACCTAGAAGACAGGATCCCAGTTAGTGATCATGATCATTTAATCATGATTGCTAAATAAAGATTTCTTAAAAATAGCCAGGGACCATGAAAAAAAATCCAACTGCAAGATAATGCAAAGAAGAACAATAGAAGATTGATTGGAGTTGATTAAAAAAAAAAAAAGCAGGAGTTAGTACAAAAAAAAAAAAAACTTGTTTGCAGAAGTAACAGCAGAAAATTTCCCAGGCATGGAAAAAATATTTTCACATGCAGGTAAGTGAGGTATACAGAACTCCAATTAGTCATGATCAAAAGAAATCTACATAAAGGCACATAATAGTAAAGATTCCAGACATTCAGCACAAAAGCAGAATACTAAAACCTGTTTGAGAAAAGGAACAAATTACCTATAAAGGAAAGCCTATCAGAATCATAGCACACTTCTTAACACAAACCCTTAAGTCAAAGGGAGCTTGGAGCGAAGTATTTCAGCTTCTGAAAGAAAACAACTTCCAACCCAAACTGATGTACCCTGCAAAACTATCTTTCAAAATTAAAGGAGAAATACTTCCATGACAAAGAACAACTGAAGAAATTCATGACAACCAAGCCAACTCTAAAGAGGGTTTTGAAAGACATTCTAGAAAGAGATAAAAAAGACCACGATTCCAAGAATACCAATAGAAAGAAGCCACTAGCCAGGACAAACAATTAAACAGTGGGGGAAGACAGGAAACTACCAGCAAGAAAATGACAAGTACAAGCCAATGCATATCTATTTTAACCATCAATGTAAATGGTCTCAATTCACCAATCAAAAGAAATGGCCTGGCAGAATGAATCAAGAAACAAGATCTAACAATATGCTGCATTCAAGAAACACATTTAACTCAAAAAGAAATTCATAGGCTGAAAGTCATAGGATGGAAAACAATACTCTGTGTGACAGAAACACAGAAAAAAGCAAGGGTAGCTATTCTATTTGCAGACAATATTAACTTCAAACCAAGACTGATCAAAAGATATAAAGAAAGTCACTACATATTTGTTAAGCGAAAATTCCAAAAAGAAAACATGACAATCATAAATATATATATACATTAAATACACCCAACTATATAAAACATATAATAACAGACATGAAAAATCAAATAACTGGCACAAGTACAGTGGGGCACCTTAATACCCCATTTTCACAAATAGATAGATAAACTAGACTAATAATCAGCAAAGAAATAGCAGAACTGAATCAAACCAGTGAACAAATAGTAGAATTCTATGGAGTACACATCTCCAAACATCAGAATATACATTCTTCTCAGTGACACAATAAGATGTTCTCCAAAATAGACCACATAGGAGATCATAGAACATGCTTCAGTAAATGAAAAAGAATCAAATTATCCCATGCATATTATCTGATCATAGTGCAATTAAATTGGAAATCAGTGGCATTTGAGACTAAGAAAACAGTATGACTAGAAGAGTTGGTTCATTGAAAGACTAAATAAAACTGACAAGCTCTTAGTCAACCTTATAAAAAAAAAAGACTCAAAGTCATGCAATTAGGACTGTAAAGGATGAAATCATAGCTGATCCTTTGGAAATCCAAAAGATCATCAACACGTACAGCAAGAAACTTTATTCAAATAAGATGGAAAACACGGAATAAATGAACAGATTCCTAGATACATATGAATTGCCAAAACTGAGTTAAGAAGATACAAAAATTCTAAATAACCCAGTATCAGTCAATGAAATTGAAGATGTAATTAAAAACCTACCAACAAAGAAAACCAAGGTCCTGATAAAGTCTCTGCTAACTTCTACAAGAAATTTAGAGAAGACCTAATATCACTACTTCTCACACTCTTTAATTAACTTGAAAGGAAAGCAGTACTTCTAAAGTCATTCCTGGAAGCAAGTATTACCCTGATATCAGAGAAAAACTCCAGCAATTTCCCTAATAAACATCAAAGCAAAAACCCTCAGTGAAATACTGGTGAACAGAGTGCAGCAATTCATCAAGAAGATTATGCATAGAACTCCACCAAAAGATTTCTAGATTTAATAATAAATTTAGTAGTATAGCTGGACACAAAATCAACACTCAGAAATCAATAGCCTTTCTGTACATAAATAAAAAACTCACTGAGAGAGAAATTAGCCAAATAAATTAGACCACAGAAAGAAAAAATAAAGGTAGGAAAGGAAGAGGTTAAAGTATCATTATTTGCAGGTGACATGATACTCTACGTAGTAGAGCCCAAAAACTCCACCAAAAGACTTCTAGATTTAATAACCAAATTCAGTCAGGTAGCTAGATACAATGTCAACACTGAAAATATGATCACTTCTCGGCCTTTTGCCTAAAATCAAGTGAAGAACCAAAATATTTAATAAATATTGTGAAATAAGATGAAATTGTTCAAAAGGAAAGGTAAATGGCTGGGAGGAGGAAGGGAAAAGAAAAATGAAAAAAAGGATAAAACAGAAACAAAGCTTTATAAATAAGGAAGGAAGAGAGGAAAGGGGAGTGGAGTTAAAATAAAAAAGAGTAGCTAAGATATATCATGTACAGGAACACATTCCCTATGATGAATGTGATCATTATGTATATCTAAATTGTACCAAAAAACTTAACAAAAATTTTTTTAAAAGAATACAGTCCTTTGAGTGTTCAATGCATAGAAAAGAGCATTTTGCTTTCATTAATGCAGACTGGATGATTTATAGTGAGCCTGTTTCTGAGAAGTACTTGAAAAGCTATACAAATATTTTTCCTAAGGCATCAGAAAGACAGTAATGCAGTGAAGAATTACATAGCCATGGAGGACTTCAAAACCCCTATTGTCACAGTTTAGCAGGTAAAAAAAAATTAACAAAGAAATGTCAAAGATGAACTATATCATATAATATATGGACTTAAGAGATACCTAGAGTGTTTTATTCAACAATAGTATAATATACATTCTTTTCAGTAACCCACAGAACTTTCTCCAAAATAGACTATATTTTAGACTACAAAACATTAAGGGGGTTGGGGGGGGTATGGGGGATCAAACTCACCACCTTGTGCTTATCAAGCAGATGCTTATGCTGCTGAGCTAAATCTCTGGCCCCAAAACATGTTTTGATATATTAAAAAACATTGAAATAATTTCTTTTCTTTCCTTTTTCTCTTTCTTTTTTCTTTTTTTTTTTGATATGGTTTCTTTATGTAGTTTAGGCTGGACTTGAATTCACTTTTTATCCCAGGCTGGCCTCAAATTCACAGTATCCCTCCTGCCTCAGCCTCATAACTGCTGGAGTTATAGGTATGCACCGTCATGCCCAGATTTAAATAATTTCTTGTATTCTATCAGATTAAGTAAAATCAACCTAGAAATCAACAACAGAAGAAACCATAGAAATTATACAAACACATGGAGATTGAATAATAGACTCTTGATGAATCAAAGTATCAGAGAAGAAATTAGTGAAGTAATTAAAATATACCTAGACTCAAACGACAATGGAAATACAACACAGTAGAATCTATGGGACACTGTGAAAGTGTGAAAGAGGCAAGTTTGTTGCTGTGAGTGCCTGCACTGAAAAGCAAGGTGATCCCAAAATAATAATATAATGAAGTATCTCAAGTTCCTAGAAAAACAATAAAAAACCAAAATCCAAAACTACTAGAAGAAATGAAATCATAAAGATCAGAATGAAAATTAATAAAATTGAGACAAAAATATATATAAGGAATAGCTGAGAGTTGATTCTTTGAGAGGATAAATAATACAGATAAACCCTTAATAAAACTCATCAAAAGAGTAAGAAGAGCCATATCAGTAAAATTAGAAATGAAAAAGACAAGATTATACAGACACCACTGAAATCCAGAGGACTATTAAAAACTATTTTGAAATTTTATATATGCTAATAAGATAAAGAATCTAAACAAAATGTGTAAAATCCTGGATACCTATGACGTAACAAAACTGAAACAAGAAGATATAACAATCCTGAGCAGATCAATAAAAAACAATGAAATTGATGCAACAATAAAAACTCTACCAACCAAGAAAAACTCAAGACCTGCCTTAGTTACTTTTCTCTCATTGCTGGGACAAAATATCCAACACCCAAAATTAAAGAAGGAAAGGTTTACTTAGCTCAAAGTTTATAGAGGTTTCAGTCAGCTTGCTCTAAGGCTGAGTGGCTTGGCAGAGGGGCAACCATTCATGACAACTGAGGACAGCAAAAGTAACAAGAGCCTCTTTTCCTCCCTTATATTGTATGCAGGCTTTTTGCCCTCTGCCCTCGGGCAAGTGTAACACTCACACCATTTCCGTTCCTTCCTCTTGCACAGGCTCAGGATGTTCACAAAGTGAAGATCCTGGCCCCCTGCTGAGTCACTTAGTTACAGTTCTAAACTTCTCAAGTTGACACAATGAATCAACCATTTC
Organism: Hydrochoerus hydrochaeris; assembly: GCA_004027455.1. Taxonomy (NCBI): domain Eukaryota; kingdom Metazoa; phylum Chordata; class Mammalia; order Rodentia; family Hydrochaeridae; genus Hydrochoerus; species Hydrochoerus hydrochaeris. Next base: position 49,185 of record PVLA01008642.1, read on the forward strand.
AGCATCCTGGAGCATAAACAGCCCTCCTAAGGCATGTTCTCTACACCATAGGATGTAGAACTTCTCAGTTATTTAGTTAAGCTTCTAAACTTCTCAAATTGACACAGTGTATCAACCATTATAGGACCTCATGGATTTACTACTATAAATCAGCAGAACTTGGAAGAAGAACTAATACCAATATTCCTCAAGTTTTTCTCTGTAATTGAAAGGGAAGAAGTGCTTCCAAACTCATTCCAAGACACCAGATTACCAAGACACCAAAAAAAGGTAAAGACTCAACAAAAGAGAACTACAGGCCAATGTTTTTGAATCACATAGATTCAAAACTCAACAAGACATTTGCAAGCAGAATTCAGCAACTGATTATAAAGATCTTAACACTATGATCAACTTAGCTACATCTCAGGGATCCAAGGATGGTTCAAAATACATAAATCAATAATTTAAGACACTCTATAAATAGAATAAAGATTCAAAAAATTACATCATTATCTCAACAGATTGCAAATGAGACTTTGACAAAATCCAAATTCACAGCAAAAACTCTGATGAAAATATAGAAGGACCTTACCTCAAACTGATAAAGTCATTAAGCAAGCCCACAACCACACTCATACTTAATGGAGGGGAAAATATTTAGAGGAAAACATTTCCTCTAAAGAGAGGCAATAAGGGTGTCTACCCTCACTATTCCTGTTCAGTGTATTCATAGCACTTGAAACATCAGTGAGAGCAGTTAGACAATAAAAGGACATAAAAGAGATACAAATAGGAAAGGAAGAAGTCAGATTATCCCTATTTTCAGATTGTATGTAAGGTTCTTTACATAGAAGATCCAAAAACTGCAGCAGAAGACATAGAGCTGATAAATTTAGCAAAGTGACAGGATACAAAATCAACACGCCAAAATCAATAGCATTCTTGTACACCAATAATGAACTCACCAAGAAATAAATCAGGAAAACTCCATTCATGATACTTAAAATAGATAAATAAATACCTAGGAATCAACTAAACCAGAAAAGCAAAACACCTCTATAATGAAAATTACACATTTCTGTTCAAAAAAATTGAATAGGACAATGAACATCCTTGTTCTTAGATGAGCAGAATTAATACTGTTGAAATGGCCAAATAATAAAAGCAGTCTGTAGACAATGCAGTCTCTATGAAAATAAGACATTTTTCTCAGAATTAGTTAAAACTATCGTAGGTGCATATGGCTACAGAAAAGTCAAAATAGCTGAAGCAACCCTCCACACAAAAATAAACAAATAACTAAAACTTTAAAAGGCAGAGGGCACCACAATACAAGATTTCCAGTTATGCTACAAAGCTATAGTAACAAAAATATCATGGTATCATGGTACTGGGACAAAAACAGACATTCAGACTGCTATGGTTTAGGTCTTGAATGTCCCCCAAAAGCCTCATGTATTCAGAGGAAGGACTTTTGGAAAATGATTGGGTCACATGGATGCTATAGTCATCAGTGAATTAATCCTGGATGAGTTCATAGCTAAATGTACTATGAGGCCTACTTTAAAGATATGTGTTGGGAGGATGGGTTCTTTGAAGATAGAGCTCCCTCCCTGATTCCTTCCTTGTATCTTTGCTTCATGGCTGCTGTGGATTGATCAGCTGTCTTCAGCTAGGCCCTTTCACCATGCCATTTTCCACTCTGGAGCCAACCATTGACTGACTCTCCCAAAACATGAGACATTACATATCTCCTCCTTTAAATCCTCAGGTTTGTCCTAGTGAAAGAAAATCTGACTAATACATAGACCAAAAGACACAGAAAAAATCAGATATAGCCATCTGATTTTTGACAAAGGAACCAAAAACATGGTTGGAAAAAAACACACCTTTAACAAATGCTTTTGGAAAACTAGTTATCCATATACAGGAGATTGAAACTGGATACATATCTCTCATGCTGTACTAAAATCACATCAGATAGATTAAAGACCCAAAGATAAAAACAAAAATTTTGAAACTACTGGAAGATAACATTGTAGAAACACTTAAGCCAAAGGCACAGGCAAAGACTTTCAGAACAGCACTATAATAGCACAGGAAATGATATCAAGAATCAAAAAATGGGATTATATCCAATTTAAAAGCTTGTACCCAGCAAAGGAAACTATCAACAGAGTGAAAAGAAAATTGCACAAAATAGGAAGACAATTTTGCCAGCTACTCTTCTGATAATGGGCTAATTTTTGGAATATATAAAGAACTCAAAAAAACAAACTACAAAAAAAAATGACCTAATAAAAATAGACAAATGAATTGAGTTGACACTTCTCAAAGTAAGAAGTACAAATGGCTAACAAGTACATAAAAATATCTTTACTATCCTTAGCCATTAGGGGAATGCAAATCAAAACAACTCTGAGATCCTATCTTACTCCAGTCAGAGCGCCTACCATCAAAAATTCAAAAAACAACAAATTCCAATGAGGATGTACAAAGAAGCACTTCTATATTGTTGGTGGAAATGTAAACTAATGTAATCACTGTGGAAATCAATATGAAGACTCCTTTAAAAAACTAAAAATAGAGATTTTATTTGGTCCAAAAGAATTACGCTATACTGTCATAATATTTGCATATCTATGTTTATATGCAAATGAACATACAAATTATATGCACAATTCATAATAGTTAAGCTCTGGAAACAGCCTTCATGCCCATTAACAAGTGAATGTATTTTTAATACAATACGTAGTCACAATAGAACATTATACCATGTCATTTGCAGTTAAATAGATGGAACATGAGACCATAGTGCTAAGTGAATTATGTTAGACACAAAAAGGAAATTTTGAATGGTTTCTCACATATAAGAACCTTAAACTGCAAATAAATAAATAAGTAATATAGAGGAGAGATGGTAGGAAACAAAATGGCTCTTGGAGATGTGGAAAAGGACCACAGGAATCAGGAAATGTAAGGGCAAGGATTTAAAGGTATTGAAAATAATCCAGATTTGTTACATGCATAATACCAATTCCCCAAAATAAGCATCACTATTATGCATTGCATACAGATACTTGTAAAGAAAACTAAGTTAATGGATTCAAACTTCAAAATAACTAAAAAACTTTTACCTCTTAACACTAACCACACTTCTAACACAATTCAGTTTAACTCCAACACTAAGTCCCAAAAGTTAGTGTCATATTCAGTCCCTCAAAAGTCTCTTTAATTCAGGCCCCAGTCACAAGAATCACATGCAAGACACTTCTGCCTTGTTTACAAAGTGAAGGATAATCACAAGCCACCCACCTTCATATTTGATAATTTTCAAGGCAAGAGCTTTATTTACTATCAAATTATTATAAAGGATAAAAGTCCAGAATATCCAAATGAGAGAAATTCTTAGAGTAGGCATTGGGTAGGGGGATAATTTGTAGTTTTCATGATCTCTCTGATCTTAGAACCCTCTCTGCATCCCAATGTGTTCACTGGCCAGAGGCTCACCGAGCTTGTCCTTTAGGAGTTCTTTTTAAAGGCTTCACTATGAAGTCATGATTGATTAAATCATCAGTTATTGGTGGTTAACTCAGTCTCCAGTTCTTCTCCCTTTCCTGGAGGTTAGAAGATGGGTCTCAATGCTCTAAAGCTCTCATCATGCTTTGAGTTTTTTTGTGACCAGCTTCTGTCCTTAAGCTATCTAGATGCCCCAGCAGTAATCTCTTTAGCACACACAAAACATTCAACATTCCAGAGGCTCCAAGGGTTTTTTGATCTATGTGCCAATAATTGGGGGAAAAAATCGAATGTTTATTTTTCATTATGCCCAATATGCTTTATAAGTTCAAAGCAATAAAAGATCAGATTTTGACCAGGCATAGTGACACATGTCTTAAGATCCCAGCTCTTTGAGGGGCTGAAGCAAGAAGATTGCAAATTTGAGGTCAGCTTGGGTCTCAAAATACAAATTTTTAAAGGACTGCCAACATGGCCCAAGAGTAGAGTGCTTGCTTAGTATGCATGAGGACCTGAGTTCAACCTCAAATATGGCTTAAAAGAAACTTTTTAATTTGGGGGAGGGAACTAAAAATATAGAAGACTAAAAATAATAGATATCTAACTTTTGTTATATGAGTTTAACAACATATAACACAAAAAGAATTAATGAACTGGAAAATAAGTCAAAACTTGTCTAAATTGACAATACAAAAAGGGAGTAAGTGGAGAGGTTAAAGTGGAAGGGCTAAAGAGGGTAATGACTGAGAATATTTCCTATACTGCAGAAAGAGAGCAAGCCATGGCTCTACAAGACATTTAAGCCTTCCGAAACTCATTGAAAGTTCATCCCCACCACGTGAGCCACTCTGTTCATGAGCCCTATTATGCCAGCTGCTAAAATGTCAGTGACAGAAACAGGCCTGTGTCAGATGGATCATTTTGAGCATTTGGCTGCTTACTGCCTCATTTTTGAGAACTTTGTGACAGGCCTGATCATGTAGTACACTTGAGTCTCAGTCCCATAGATACACGTGTATGCCTCCTCTCCCAGAGATCCTTATGTATGATCCACCAAGACTTTTTTTTCTGAGCCCCTGACCCACCAGCCAAGCCATTCTCCATTGCCCATGAGGCTATAGGCTTCCCTCACACAACTTTTCTTTCTACATACGTTGAATGATCAGAGGCACTGATAAAAAATTCTGTCAACTGGGACAATTTCTGCTTGCTCCTACCTTTCTAGCCCACCCCAAGTGGGATTGCAGTGTAATGACAGTCCATTTTGGGCCTTCATCCATATACTGAAACAACAGATTCATGAACTAAATTCAGCCTTTGTTTCTTCTCCATCACCTGGTCATAAGGAGCTGTCCAAGAAGCATCAGCTGGAGTTTTCAGGACCAACCATCCTAGAATATGCAAGCTGTACATCTGGAATCAGAGGGCATGCCTAAGCCACATGGGCAGGTGAGCCAAACATCCATGTCGCCCACACTGCTGTTGCTTTGATATTTCTCACTTAGCAGAAGCCTCGTAGTCCATGATGCTTCACTGTCAGATGCTCTACCTGCAGCATGTGACCAGGTTGTCTACACTGCCTATCCTGACCTGGTGCTGACACACCCAACAAATCCCCAGTTGGGTGCACTCATCTGTAATCTGTCAAGGGACCAGCATTCTTTCACCACAGCTAGGACCCACTGAGGAGCCTTGAACTGTCCCCAAAGCTTGATGCCTCACGTCATTCAGCAAGTAGTCAGAGTACTGTCCCCAACTGAAGAATAGTTTCTCTCTGGAACATAAGTAGCCTGCCAACATCTCTGTGGTAGAAGATAGAAGATATAACCTTGATGTGGAAGGCTGCTCCGCCATATGACCCAGATCTCAAGACTCCCACAGAACTTTACTGATGTTGCTTGTCTCTGACCTTCACAAAGTTTATCTTCCATCCTCTGGAGCACATGTGTTTTATGAGGGCTACTACATGTTTGCTATTTATTGCTCAATCAGTAATATTAATCTACCATCAGTGCAAAGGATCAATATAATATTCTATATTATAATTACATGTGGGAAATTGGCGTGTTCCTGGGTAAAGATTGTGCTGCTGTCTGGCATTAACTTCTTCACTCGTGCACATGATGTGAAGTTTTTATTTACCACACTGCCAGGGCAAAGAGGACAACTTAAAATTTCCATCAGCCTTCCCTACTATTACAGCTCTTACCTTGCTGACAAAAAGTATTCTTAAGGCAGTTCTGTAAAACTCAGAGAATCCATACTATATCTCTGAAAAGAACTCACTCATCTTTCTGAATCAGATCTTGAAATTAGATTCCTAACACATCAGCACCCATGGCTGCCAAACAAGTCCCGATTACAGAACAAACCAATCCATCACCACATTGTATTAATTGTTGACTTTGCATCTATACGTCCTGGAGGGCAGATTCCACAAGACCTTGTCTCCCCATTAGCTCTTCAGCTGGCAGCTGCTTCTAAAGTGGTACCTGACCAGACACCACAATGTATTCAAAACTGCACTGACAACCACTCCAGGCATGCTGGTATGGTAACAGTGTAAGACAATCTACCAAGGACTAGAGAAAACATGGAGCAGTTGAAACATCACACTACTGATGGAAAGGTACAATGACACTGCCAGTTTGGAAATACACACCTACAACACAGCCCAGCCATTCCACTTCTAGGTATTCCCTGCAGGAAAATAAAAGCATATTTTACACAATCACTTGTCTACAATGCTGAAAACAGGAAAGGAAGCTGTGGAAAGGACCTTGAAGAAGTTGTAATATTTTGTTTTTTACCAAGTTGGAAGATAATTGAGTATTCACTATGTAATACAACTTTGGGCTATAGACTTGTGGTTTTTTTTCACTTTTATATTTGTTATATAAAACAAAATTTTCAAGCCTATATAATAAAATATTCCTAAAGGACCACTTAAAATCAAAATATTTACTGATCCTTTAAGTATACAACATAAAATGACATCACCATGGACCTAGAGGTAACGTTTAAATTGAGGGCTCCCTGTTCTGAGAAGGAAGTTTTTAGTTGTGAATACACACATTAAAAAAACAAACTGATCCCAAATGACCATTGTGTGCCTCAAGGTCCTGAGACTAAAAAGGAAGAATACAAGGATCAATAAATCAAATAGAAGGTTCTTTAAAAGGATAGAAAAGGGATGGGGATAGATGGGAAGGAGAGGAAGTGAAAGAGAAGAGAATCAAGATGCAACATGCATATGGACCAATTCCCCTACAATGAATTTACTCTGTGTTGCAAAAATATACTAATAAAAAAGGAGGGTGATAAAAATTGAGGGCTAGTAACTGGGAAGAGAGTAACTTATGTGAAGAAAACAGCAACAAAACATGTTAGGTTTCATCAGCTCATGGTGGTATAAAACTGTAATCCCAGCACGCAGGAGTCTAGGGCAGAAGGATCCACTTTTGAAGCAATCCTAGACTATACAGTAAGACCCTGTTTCAAAAAGAAAAAAAAAACTAGGCTGATGTCCCTGCCTAAAGATATGAAAGATAAAGCCTTGTTTTTCTCAATTGAATGGCTTCTTTATTTGAAGGTATTTCCAATCACAACAACAAACATTTCAACAACAAAAGGTCTGCACAAATCAATACCTCAAATTGATGTAAAATTTGAAGTAATTTAAAGAAAATGATGGAAATGGGAGGAATAATAAACATTCTATCCTTAGTTTTAAAAGTTAGTTCCAGAAGAGATCATTCTGGATAGAAATTTAAACCAACATCACATTTATTGACCATTGTCATGGTTTGTTTAACTGACCTCCAAAGTCTTGTGTGGTCAGAGAGGTCGCTGAATTTAGCATTTGTGACTGGTTCATTGTCTAGCACTGGGATGTGGCAGTGTGAGTGCTGCACCTGCCTAGGGGCAGGAAACCACATACAATATAAAGGAGGGAAGGTGGAGTATTTTTCCCCTTTTTGTTCTTTTCATTCTTGTTGCTTGGGGCAGCCATGAACTGCTGCCCCTTAGCCATGCCACCCTGCCTTGAAACCAGCTAAGTATGGACTGAAACCTCCAAAAACTGTAAGCTAAAGAAACCGTTCCTTCCTTCATTTTGGGTGTCAGGTGTTCTTTCTCAACAATGAGAGAAAAGTAACTGAGACAACCATTATCTATATTCTCTAGCGTCCATAAAATCTTTAAAGTGTGTTACAGGAAAGAATAAAGATACAAAACAGTTCAAATAAAATAGGGGCAGGAATGAAAAGAGTAAAATGGTGCTACAAAGGACAAATCATCCTTCTCTTACCCTATCCTTCCCCTACTCTTCACCCCCAGCCTCATCCCTCCCCCTTCCCTTGTCCCTTCCCTGCAATGTACTCTGGGAACTACCAAGGCCATCATGGCCACTTCTGCTCTTGCTGCTTTGTCTGCTTGGACATCTTATATTGTATACTACCATCTTATATGGTGTACTAACTAGAAACACAGACTAGAAGCTAATGAAATATACCTAGAATGATAAATACATCTGTTGGACTATTGTAGAAAGGGTAATACAGAAACAGATCATCAAAAAGCAAATTTGTATGTACATTAAAGTTATTCTTAGCATTTTAACTATAATTAGTGATAATAAAAGTTCATTGTTTGCCACAGTTCAGCCAGAAGGTACAGCATCCCAGAGAACATATTCTAAAATCCAAGCAGACTTAAATAGCTTACAATTACCATTACTTGTCTGTTTCTTAAATTTCTTTCTAGACAAATGTAAGTTTGACAGAATTCAATAATGAAGAAAATCAGCATGTGAGAAATAAATATAGTAAATCAAATCTACTATAAAAAAAAACCACTCTAGTTCATTTCATCTTTCAGGTCCAGCTTCTTTTTGTGAACACATTCTTGATTATGTTTATTATTAAAGTAATTAAATAATAACAAAGCAAGTTCTCTTTACATGTGTTTTCTGTTTTGTCTTCTATGGTGTGAAGTAAATATGAAGCTGTCAAAGAGACTAAGCTGAGACAGGCTAACCTAATTTGCCACTGATGATAGTCATTACAAACAATCTGAATGTGGTTCCACATCACTGAGATTTAAATAATCTGTCAAAAAGCCACCATACTCTAAAATCTGTATATAGAATCAGAGGGCATGAGGAAGGAGGGAAAGCACAGTTAATACAATCAATAGAAACATCTCCACTCCTGACACCAAAACCAGAAGAACTACTTTGGGACTAATTTCTTTAAGCCCCTCTTCTTTCTCTCTTCATCACATGCCATTCCCATACAATTATTTTCACTCATTCTGTCCTCAATCTTTAGGAATATCTCTCAGTATCTTTAGAATATATTCTCTACAGAGGCAGGAAGTGACATAATTTTGAGATATAATAAACTTATCTTTCATTTTAAAAATGAAAGTTCTCAGTGCTAATGAAGACCTCAGTATGAAAAAATTCCTAAGAACTTAAAATTATTTTGAAAATAAAATTGTCAGTTATATTCCATTCTAGTTGTTCAAACTTTAAAAACACATTTTATGTTCATTATGGTACTACTATTTATAATAAGAAAACATGAAAATAAAATGAATGCCCAGCAATATGGGAATAGTATAAAAATATCAAGTAGAACACAGGGAAATAATGAGGTTTGTTTGTTTGGTACTGGGAATTGAACTCACGACCTCACACTTGCCAGGCAGGCACTTAGGCCACTGAGCTAAATCCCCGGCCCTATAATGAGTTTTTTTAAATGTCAAAGTTTTAATAACATTTTTAAATGGTTGTGTGTGTGTGTGTGTGTGTGTGTAATTTAGGTGCCTACTTCACATTATATGTAAGGAGTAAACTTTGCATGGATGAAATAAATATGAAAAAACCTAAAAATTTTGCAGAAAATATAATGTATCATTATGATCTGAAGGTAGGAAAGAATTGCTTAACTAACATACAAAAAGGCAAACTTTAAGTAAAAGATCAGTAAACTCAGTTATATTAAAATGAAAACCCTGTATTACCACACCCTATTATGCCAGCATCTGCCTCTTTCTTCACCTCCCCTCCTCCTCCAAGTGTGTATTCTCATTCTGTCTCCCTTGTATAAGGGTACTCATGACTGGATTCAGAGCCCATCTGGGTGGTACAGGATAATCCCTCCAAGTTAAGATCCACAGCCTAAGGTCTGAGGGTGCAGCTCAGTTGCAGGGCACTTGTTTAACATGCACAAAGTCTCAACCTGATTCCCATCACCACAAAAGTCAAATTTTAGTCTAATCACATCTGAAACAGCATTTTCTCTTCTTAAGATAACGTTTATAAATTCCAGGCATTGGGATCTGATATTTTTGGGGTAAATATTAGTCAGCCTACTTACACCTGCCCTACTGTGAAGCATTCAGTATCTTGTCTGCCCTGTATACTCCCTAAAATGTCACATTTATCACACAAATTTAAGTCTCCAATTCATAGCATTTAATGTCCTTTAAGCTGGGCACTCATGGCAAAGCTGAAAGCAATGGAGACATGCATGGGATGTGAAAGATCGTTTTCCAGTTCATATGCCAGTAATGACTGCAAATCACTTCCAGTTTTGCTGCGGTTTGAGCAGGCTAACCCTAGACAGGGAGAACAGGAAATTCTTAATCCACATAGGGTAACTAAATGGACTAAAAAAGACTTTCTCCGTTGCCTATATGCTTTAGTAGTAATCTTCTTCCATCCCCATACCTCTCCTCTACTACCCATTTCCAACCCTGTCTTTCCTTTCTTACACACACACATACACACAGACACACACACTACAGCCCACAGCTCCTTGCCTCTTGCCCATAACAGTTAAACAAGGCTATCTAAAATTACTATACCCCTGCCTCCTCTCTCGCTACTCCATTCTAAGCATCACTCAGAATTAAAAAAAAAAAAAAAAAAAGGAAAAGAAACAAAAAAGAAAGCCTGATTCCACATCACGCATGCCCACGGAAAGTGACTGATTGAGATATCGTGTGTTCTGTGTACTGTTGATGGTGATACTGTTACAGTAAATTCATCATCCTGACACATTCATAATGCTCTGGCACTGCTGCCTTATTTTGTCCCATGCTCCAGGGTTACAGCTGAGCCATGTAGCTCTGGAGACACAGGGCACTAAGCAAAGCTGCCTCACCCCTTTGCCTCACCTGAGTGCCTTGTGCCTCTTACCATGTACCACTGAACACTGCCCAGTGAGGAGAAGGAAGTGCTGAGGATAGGGCAAGGGTCTGGTGCATGACTAGTATGAAAGTGACATGACTCCTATCACCTGGGCTTTCTCAAGGAGGTGCACCTGAGCAAAGCCAGTGGCAGCAAGTCCTGAATTGATGAATGACGGGTCATAAAAGACTCTATTTGAAGCAGAGGAGATTCTCCTGAATGATGTAATTACTTGTAGACAAGAATGACTCTCCCCCACTAAGCTCTAGTAAATTAATAGGCCATGATGAGGCAAAGAAGTCAAGTGTCAAGGGAAATCCACTCACCCTCATTCCTTCCCTCCATAGCGTATAGCCACCACATACTCACATACACACAGAAGTTGTTAAATGATAACCACAAAATACCAGTGTCTAAGGTGCAAAACCTACTGCCCTCTGCCCTCCTTTAGGTTCCCTAAAGGATTTCCCTGTCATTCAAATGCAAAAAGTTTTCCCCCATCTCTAGTAGGGGAGTAAAAAGGAAGAGAGGGAAGGGGAGGCAGCCAAAACTGGTGTGATATCAAGCCAGCTACTAGTGGAGGCAACTAGAGCTTAATCCCACAGAAATCTTGGAAAACATTTCCAGACACCCATCTCCACATCTTCACACTAGAGAATGAGGGGCTGGAGGATTTGTCCCCAGACCTCCACCAGTTGTTTGTTCCAAAGCCATTAAACCCTGAGTATTTCTAGTCCAGTACTTCTGCTTTGGACAAACCACAAATTTCCATTTACTGCAGAATTGTCCCACAGCTGACTCCCTAGGCATACAGACTAAGGCAGAGAAGTGAATGGCCATTGACCTCAGTCCCTAACAGCAAGTCACGAAGAAAGAAAAACCTCTCTGTCAACACACAAAAACACGAGTGCCCTGCTAACTCATTTTCCATCATTAGTTGTTAGCATTCCATCAGTGTTGTTAGCATTGTAGTTCTACGCAGCATGCTGTGCACTTTAGACATAACAGGGCTTGTACTCATAGGCATTAATTATGCACAGAGTAAGTGGAGTAATGTTTTTCTGTGTTGCCCAAAAGCTCCATTTACAGCTGGCTAAGTTAGGGCTGACCACAAAGAAAACTGAAAGGTGAGATACACTTCAGCCTTATCCATCTCCTCCTGGAGGTTCTTCTCCCTCACCCACTGACTAGCCAGACCCATCCCCATGAGAACCAGCTGTCGGAGAAGAGCCTAACATTGGTCACTTTGGACTAAGTGCAAATGTAAATTTTCATTTATTCAACAAATATTTAAAAAGCTATGTATTTTAGATCTAGACTATGCTGGATGCTGAGGACAATGTAACTCATGCTCCCCATTTTGCAAGATGATTAAGACACACAGGGTGGTATGGGAACTTTGGGGTGTTGTTGCTCAGAAATGTATCTCCAGTAACCAAGTGAAAGTCTTGGTCGCTCGATGAATGCATTTTAAGCATCAGTGAGCACTCATAGAAAGGACTGAGGAATGGAAGGAAGTTCCTCTCCCCAAATTCCTAAATCCTATATAAAAACTACAGAGAATTCAGGGACTTGGGCTGTTTCCTCTTCCACTGATGTACACAGCTGGCTTGTCACCATGGCCTGCAGAAAAAATTGACAAGGAACAGCAAGCTGCAAGGCGAGCATCTGCTCCTGAAATTCCTGCTGTGCATGAAGGATGCTTTTTAATTTGCTTGCATACTCCAGGAAAAAAAAGATTTCCTATTTATGGATGGTTTCCACATTTGGATAATAACGCTCTCTTGGCTTTTCATTCAAGGTAGAGATCTCCTCTGTTTATGCTCACACCTGTTTGTTCCCCTTGTCCCTATATCATACACCAAGGAATCCAAGCCAGTGCTCTAAGAAAAGCTCTGTCTTTTATTTCTTCATCTGTTAAAGGAAGATAATACCTCACAGAGAAACTGGGAGGATTAAATGAGACAATAGGTAATATGAGGAATTCAGAAAAGCAGGTCTGCAGAGTTTATCTCTCCAAACAAGCCCCAGGCTTGTCTAAGGGATGACAATGAAATCGTAAGCTGTGTCTCAGGAATAGTTATCAAATGCTTACTGATCTCTCAGGAAGGAAACAAGCAGCCCCTTGAGAATACAGACATGCTACATAAGAAGACATTAATCTAGCTGCCTACTTGCTATAGGGAAACTGCTCAGGTGACCTGGTTGTCAGTCAACAGTCATGACATTGAGCCTGGGGTCTGCCATATTGGGTTAAAATCAAGCATGACTACCCAAGGGTCCTACAGCTTTAACACACACACACACACACACACACACTCATCCAACAAACACATCTTACAGTTGTCTTTTTTTAAATTTTTATTTAAAGAGGAAAAAAAAAAGCAAAACAGAAAAAGGGGTAGAAACAGTACAGAATCTCAGAAAAAAAAAGCAGTAAGAAATCACTAGTTGATACATTACATACTGTCTTCTTAGACCTAGTTGTTAAAGTTACAAAATTAAAGCATACAAAGTGTATATTCAAACAGTAAGATTGCAAAGTTCAATGATCCAATAACAACTTAGCAACATGGTTTTCAATCCTACACACTTAAACATACATGCAGCCGTATCCTCTAGAGCACTTTCTTTTCTTCTTTTTACTTTTTAAGTCCATTATCTGCTTAGTTATAGCCTGTTTCAGGTTGCTCAGTACCTTACTGACTTGTTTTGTTGTTGTTATATACTTCTAATCACCTTATATAATTCTGTTGCCTTATTTTTGAGTTTCTCCTCATCCATGATCCATGGATCAGCTTTCGTGGAGTTGGGAGATTTTTGGAGGTATTTTGTTACTTTCTTATCTACTTTTTTTTTTTGAAGGTAGCAAAATACAGCAGAACAAGACAGAACAAACCCATGAGACCACACTGCAACAAAACCACCACAGAACCTCAGAGCAGGTCACCAGGACATGAGCAATGGGCTCAATAGTACAGCCCATCCCATTCACACCAGCTGTTCCTTCAACCAAACAGAGGAAAATGGAAGGAAATATTGAACCCCCAAAAACAGAACATTGAATAAAGCAGTACCATCAATCAAAACCGAGCAAAACAGTGATAAAAATATTTGCCTTCAAAGAGATGGTAGAAGAAAATCCCCCTTACTTGCCATGCGATATACATTCATCCTCCAAAAAGATACCCAGACCACCGGTGCCTACTTGCTAACGGTGGGGGGAAGGATGGATCAATGTCTGACTCTTAGTCCGCACACCAGCAGGGCCCTAACTGCTTACAGCCTGGCCAGCAGGCCACCTTATCTGCCAGCGCCCAAAGTTCCAACATGATACAGAGCTTAGGAGTCGCTGATAGTTCTTGCCCTGGTGTGCCAGTGGTTTGCCAGGCCACCAGCTGCTCACCAGGGTGGCGAGTAGGCCGCCTGTTCTCCAGCGCCCAAAGTTCCAACATGATGCAGAGTTCAGGTATCGCTGATAGTTCCCGCCCCAGTGCACAGCGACTTGCTAGGCCCCCAGCTGCTTAACAGGGCGGCCAGTAGGCTGCCTGTTCTCCCAGTGCCCAAAGTTCCAACATGATGCAGAGCTTAGGAGTCACTGATAGTTCTCTCCCTGGTGTGCCAGTGGTTTGCCAGGCCACCAGCTGCTCACCAGGGTGGCGAGTAGGCCACCTGTTCTCCAACGCCCAAAGTTCCAACATGATGCAGAGTTCAGGTCTTACAGTTGTCTTTAAAAAATACATGACTACAATCTTTTCATGTAAAGTACAATGTTGATATCTGTTTTAAACAAATGGTCAGTAAACTTTTCTGTAAAGAGCTACACAATGAATACTTTTGGCTTTCAAAGTCAAGAAACAATGTCCTCAGTTCTTAACCAAGTGTTCTAATGAACACAGTGTCCATCACTGGTCTTCCAGGAAGATTGAGGAGTGGTGAGCAGCAGAGAAAGAGCATCTCTTGAGATTTGGTGTCCAAACACTGAAATATGACAATGTGAACAAGAGAAGAAGGTGGGAAGTGGGTCCCCAGGACCTAGGAAGGATCTGAAGCAAGAATTGAAGCCCAAAGGGAAAGAGAGAAACTTCAACAAAGAAAGAGGAAGCAGGCAGAACTTTCTCTCTGAGTCTGGAGTCACTTCGTGGGAGGAGCAGCTTGAACTTGCAGACATATAGTGATTGCTGGTAACCCTAGAAGCCTCCATGAAAAAGTGCGCCAATGGAGTAGAGTTTGCAGAGCAGACTGCAGTGGCTGGTGAGTTATTCCCTATAGACATCCTACAAGAAGGCAATTGGTCAGGAGCTATCTTAAAGAGAGGCCAACTGAGCTCAGGACTCAGAGCAGCTGTTGACTCCATCTACTGGCTCCCAGCTGAGTTCAAGCCTGCAGGAGGCACAGGGACTGCTGTGGACTAGACAGATCTGGTTCTAACCTCACAGCCAGAGGCCAGCCTGAACCTCAGAGGAAATAGGGGTGCAGGCTCACTTGCATTGGGGCTGCTTCTGGCTTGCTGCATGGAGCTGCTTCTGGCTTGCTGGGATTGATCAACATGGATCTGATCTCTGTCTGCCCACATTGTCTACCAGTGGCAGCAAAGACACACCTTGAAGGGAACATTTTTTTCACTTTTTTTATATTCTTATTTTTCTTTTTTTCTTTATTTTATTTCTCTTGCATTTCCTTGTTTGTTTTTCATCAGTTGTTCTTGTTTTTATATGAGCATAAATATAGTTTCAAATTATTTTGTTAATGTTCCTCTGTTTTGTTCTTGTTATTATTTTTTCTTCTCTTTCCCCTCTGTCTTCTTTCCCACTTTCCCAGTTTTCATGATCTTACTTTGTCCTCCAGCCTCGTTTCTAATCTCTTCCTTTTCCTATATTTCTCTATTTTTCTCATAATCCCTTTTAAAGTTTCTCCCCTGAGGGTAAAATTACCATATTGAAGACTTACTTACTCCATATGCTTTTCTGGTTCATTTTAGATTTTGTTATATAACCACAAATCTAGTTAAAACCGTTAAAGGTGGCAAATTAATAGTTACCTCATTTTCTCATTTTCTAGACTCAGATTGATGCTATTTTTATTGCTGATTGTACCACTTTAGACAAAGTAGCATATTCTAAACAGTAGTCCTTCCTGGTATATCAAGACTGAAGACTGCCTAAAGGACATAAAATATACTGTACACCAGGGACAATGAATCAGAAGCTGGGCCAAGTAAGCAGCAGCTTCTTATCCCCAACAAATTGATGATGTTAGGGTTCTGCAACAGACCCAAAACTCAAAAGCCAAATACACCTTGAAAAGTAGTCATTTCCTAAGGATTCTAAATACTAGTAATAAAGTTACACACTATAGGCAATTTACAAGCATCAACCCAGGAATAAAACTTTTAAAAAATTCAAACTGAGAAGACACTTAAATGAAAGGAAAGCCTATCAGAATCTTAACACAAACCTTCAAGTCACAAAGAACTTAAAGTGAAGTATTCAAACCCTAAAAGAAAACAACCTCCAAGCTAGATTGCTGTACCGCACAAAACTATCTTTCAAAACTGATGGAGAAATAAGATACTTTCATGAAAAAGAATACCTGAGAAAATTCACGAATGCCAAACCAACACTCCAAAATGTTTTGAAAGACATTCTAGAAAGGGGTAACAAGGATTGCAATTCCATGAAACTCAACAGAAAAAATCTAGCAGGTAGAGTGAATAATTAAACAGAGGAGAAACAAAGGAAGTCAGCAACAGGAAAATAGAATGACAAGGATAATTCAATACATAAAGTTATAACCATCAATACTAATGGTCTCAATTCACAAAACAAAAGAAACAGGCTGGCAGAATAGAACAAGAAGCAAGATTCAACAATATACTGCACACGAGAAGCACATTTATTTCAAAAAGAAATTCATAGATTGAAAGTCAAAGGATGGAAAACAATAGTCCATGTGACAGAAACCCAGAAAAAAATCAGTGTTGGCTAACCTACTTGTAGACAAAAATTTCAAGCCAAGACTGATTAAGAGAAACAAAGAAGGTCACAATAGTCTTGTAAATGGAACAATCTAAGAGAAAGAGATAACAATCATAAATATATATGCACCAAATACCACTGCACTCAACTGTATAAAATATTAACAGACATGAAAAATCAAGTAAGTACTAATACAATTGTAATGGGGGACCTCAGTAGTCCACTGTCACACATAGATCAACTAGTCAAAAATCAGCATGACTGAAATATTAGAACTGAACCAAACTTTTGAACAAATGAACTTAGTAGATGTCTACAGAGTGCTCTACCCCACAACATCAGAATACCCCTTCTTCTTAGCAGCATATGGGGCATTCTCCAAAATAGACCACAACTAGCTCATAGAACATGTATAAGTAAATGCAAAGTCATGCAAATTATCCCATGCACCATATCAGATTACAGTGCAATGAAATTGGAATCAATGGAAAAAGAAATCACAAGAACTTCAAACACATGGAAATTAAATAGCACTCTACTGAAAAATCAATAGGTCACAGATGAAATTAAAGAAGAAATTAGACAGTTTCTACAATTAAACAATAATGCTAATATGACATATTGAAACTGATGGAATAAAATGAAATCAGTCTTATGAGGGAAATTTATAACAGTGAAGATCAGGAAAACAGAGGAAGCTCAAATAAATAACTTTATGGTGAACCTCAAGCTTCTGGAAAAAGAAGTCACTTAAGCCTAAAGCTTCTATGTGGGAGGAAGTTATAAAGATTAGAGCAGAAATTAATGCAATAGAGACTAAGAAAAAGATACAAAGAATCAATGAACCAAAGAGTTGGTTTTTGAAAGATTAAATAAAATCAACAAACTCTTAGCTTATCATATCAAAAAAGGGGAAAAGTCTTCCTGTGGGCCAGGGCCAGCCACGGGGAATGGAAAGAGAATAAAAAAGCCAAACCACACTTTTCTATGAGTCAGCCAGTGAGTGAGCTGGCAGATGAGAAGAGCCCCTTCCCACCCTGCCCTGGTAAGCCACTGGCTGATTCAGAGGAACTCAGAGTGAAATGATAGCAACTGAGGTGGTGCTTGTATTGTTTGATTGACTGCAGGCCTAGGGTTGGTGGTCTGGGCATCTATTTGAAGAATGGCATGTGCATTGTGTCAACAGTGAGGGATTTCCTTCTCCCTTGTTTTTAAAATCTACTGTTTTGTTTGTTTTAATGTTTTGTTTTATTCCTGCATCTGGTAACCAGAGCAACTATTTTGAAGATAACAATATGCAATATAAAACCACTGTTAAATTCCTATCATCTTGTTTTGAAAGCATGTATAACTATTGCTGTTTTTTGTTGTTGTCATTTTGCTTTTGTTGTTTTTGCTTTTCTTTTTTGGTTTGTTTGCTTCTTCATTTTTCTGGGGTTTTTTTTTTCCTCTCTTTTCATTAAAAAAAGAAAAGTAAAGACTCAAATTCATGCAATTAGGAATGAAAAGAGTGAAATCACAATGGATCTTTGGGAAGACCAGAAGATCATCAATTCTTGCATTAAAACTTTTCCTCTAATAAGATGGGGGAAAAAACCAGAAGAAACAGACCATATAAATTACCAAAGCTAAATTAAGAGATATGAAAATTCTAAATAAACCAGTATTAGTCAATGATATTGAAGATATAATTTAAAACATACCAACAAAGAAAATCCCAGGGCCTGATGATTTTACTATTTAATACAACAAGAAATTTAGAGAAGACCTAGTGTCAGTACTTTTAATGAAACTCAACTTTTTAATGAAATTGAAATGGAAGCAATATTCCCACAGTCATTCCCAGAAGCAAGCATTACCCTGATAAAGAAACCAGAGAAGGACTCAGCCAGAAAAGAGAGCTGTAGCTCCCTAATGAAAATTGATACAAAAATCCTCAATAAGATAGTAGAAAACAGAATGCAGCAAATAATCAAGAACAATACATACTATGACAAAGTAGGATCATCCCAGGGATGCAGGGGTAGTTCAATATACACAAATCAAGAAATGTATTATACCATATTAACAGAACCAAGAAAAATTCCATATGATCATTTCAATAGATGCAGAAAAAGTATTTGACTAAGTCAACACCCATTCATGATAAAAAAAAACCCTACAGAAAATTAGAATTGATGGCCTTTATTTCAATCTGATAAAAGCTGTTTATGACAAATCAGCAAGCAAGATCATACTAAATAGATGAAAATTTAAAGCATTCACTCAAAATCATGAACTACACAAGGATGTCCATTGTCACCACTCTTATTCAGTATAGTTCTGGAAATATTAGTCAGAGCAATTAGATTATAGCAAGAAATACAGGGAACAAGGACAAGAAGGGAAGAAGTTAAGTGAATTATCACTATTTGAAGATGACATGATACTCTACATAGAGCATCTTAAAAGCTCTAGACTTCTAGATGTAATAATCAAATTCAGTCATAAAGCTGGGTATAAAGTCAACACTCAAATATCAATAGCATTTCTGTACATGAATAACAAACTCACTGAGAAAGAAAATAGGGAGGTAATATCTTTCACAATACATCCAAAAAACTGAAATATCTAGGATCAATCTAACAAAGGAAGTAAAAGACCTTTACATTGAAAACTACAGTGCCCTGGAAAAGAATATCAGAAAATGGAAATATATCTCTTGCTTTTCTGTAAGAAGAACCAATATGGTGAAAATGGCCATACTTCCAAAATTACTATACAGACTTAATGCAATCCCAAATTCAAAATTCCAATAGCATATCTCACAAAATTAGAGAAAAAATCCTAAAATTCATTTGGAACCAGAAGAGATCTAGAATAACAAAGGTAATTTCAGGCAATGAAGGCAAGGCAGGAAACATCACATTCTCTAACTTGAAATTATAGTACAAAACTACTGCAGTAAAAACAGCATGGTACTGGCAAAAAACAGACCTGAAAAATCAATGTAACAGATTAGAAGATGCAGAAATAGCTCCAGACATACTCAGCCACTTTCTCTTCAACAAATATGCCTAATACCTTCACTGGAAGAAAGATAGCCTCTTTAATAAATGGTGCTGTAAAAACCAGTTCACTACATGTCAGAGTTTAACACTAGAGCTATATCTTTCATCATTCACTAAACTAAAATCAAAGTGAAACAAAAATCTAAGCATTAAAACAAAAACACTAACTCTGCTAGAAGATAGAACAGGTAGAACTCTGCAAGACACTGGCAAAGGCAAAGACTTTATGAACAAAACCTCAATTGCAGGAGCTATCACAAAGAATCAACAACTGAGATCTCATCTGATTAAAAAGGTTTTACACAGCAAGAGAAACCACCAACAGAGTAAAGTGACAACCCACAGTGTAGGAAAATTTTTTTGCAGCTGTTCCACAGAAAAAAACTACTGTCTAGAACACATAAAGAACTCCTAATAAATCAGACTCCTCAAATTTAAAGACCCAGTCCAAAAATGGGTATCTGAAATAGACACTTCTCAGATGAAGAAGTGAAAACAGCAAATAGAATATATGAAAAAATGTTCAACATCATTCAAGAGATGCAAATTAAAACAATGTTGAGATTCCATCTCACTCCAGAGAGTATGACTGTTACCAAAGTATCAAACAGTGATGCTGCGAACAGTTCCATTCAACGATCCAACAAAAACCCAGCAACATGGTCATCAATCCTACACACTTAAACATACATGCAGTTATATCCTTTAGACCGCTTTCTTTTCCTCCTTTTGCTTTTCAAGTCCATTATCTGTTTAGTTATATCATGTTTCAGCTTGCACAATACCTTACTGATCTGTTTTGTTGTTATTTACTTTTTATTTTTTATTTATTTTAATTTTTTATTATTAACAAAATACAACAGAACAAGATGGAACAAAGCCAACTGAGAGAATGCAGTGAAATTGGTATAGAAACCCTCAACAGGTTACTGGCTTAACAGTAATAGGTACAATAGTATATCCCATTATCTTCACAACAGTGGTTCTTTCAATAAGGTAAAGCCAAATCAAAGGAAATACCGGACATTCTAGAACCTATCAAAACAAAACATTGAACAGAGCAATATTAATCAGAACAAAGCAAAACAGTGATAACAATATTTGCCTTCAAAAAGATGATAGAAGTAAATCCCCCCTATTTGCTACATTGCATATGGTCAGCCTCTCAAGAGATGTCTAGATCTCTGGCTCACTTGCTAACAAGGGGTGGTGGTGGTGATGAGTTAATTCTTACCCTGCTCACCAGTAGGCTCCTGGGAGCTGCTGAGTGATTTTTCTCCTGCCTCATGCCAGGGGTGCTTACCGATAGGGCAGGCAAATTGCCTTTCTGTGCTGCGCCTTGAGTCCCTCCATGGTTGGAAAAGATGCATTTTTTAAAGAAACCACTAAGAGAACTAGCACATTAAGTCACAAAAAATTTTAATAATAAATTATATTCTCCAATGGCTTTTATCTTCTCATGGGAATATTGAACAATGTATAAAAGAAGAAAGAACACTAAAAGAAGGAAGAGTAAATGAAGACCACTCTCAAATTTGGAATATGTTATTCTAGTTTTTATCAACAGCATAAACTTGGGAAAATTATGTAACCTCAGTGAGCCTCAGTTTAATTACATTTAAGACAAGAATGGCAGGATCTATTTCAGAGTATAACTTTAAGGATTAAATAACACAGATATATGAAGAACACTTAGAATAATATTGGCACACAGATTCTCAATAAGTGGCAGCAATGAGTAGTTTATCAGGCCTCAAATTTTAGTGCAAAACAACAAACATAGGATGGCCACATAATAAACAGAGTGAAAGGACAACCTAAAATACAGGAATAAATACTGCCAGCTATTCCTCCAGCAGAGGACTAATATCTAGAATATAGAAAGAACTCAAAAAAGTAGACTGATGAAGCTGCAGAGAAAAAGGAATACATTACATTGCTATTGAGAATATAAACTAGTACAACCACTATAGAAATAAGTATGGAGATGCCTCAAAAAAACTAAAACTAGAAGTTCCATTTGACTTCACTATCCCTTTCTAAGTACATTCCTGAAAGAGTTAAAGACATCATATTACAATGATACACATATACCCTTGTTTATAGCAACACAACTAAATATTAGAAGCAGCCTATATGTCCATCAACAGGTAAATGTATAAAGAAAATGTGGTATTGATACACAATGGAGAACTTCTCTGACACAAAGAAAAATAAACTGGAGCCATTTGTAAGAAAATGGATGCATCTTGAGACCACAAAGTTGAGTGAAATAAATCAGACACTCAAGCTTAAACATCACATGGTTTATTTTATATGAGAAACCCAAAATATGAATAAAGAGCAGAATAAAAGATAGATAAGAGGAAATGTGGAGATAGATCTTTTGTAAACGGGAAGGTAACCAAGAGAGGGAGGAGAGTGAGAAGGCATAGGAATGGATGAGAAAAATAAGACGTGATGTACATGTACCAACTTCCCACAAGAAATGTAACCATTATGTACTACAAACATATACTAATAAATAAAATTTTAATTTAAAAAAGGAACAAATGTAGAATCTGTTTACAATTCCAACTTCTATTCTCCCAAAAGTTTGATGCAGAGGCCCTGAGATAGGGTCCAGGAATGAACATTTTAGCAAGAATGTAAGATAACTTGACTGTCATAGATGCAAGATCATAGTTTTTAAATATTAATGTCCTACAAAACAAATTAATATAGCAGTTACAGGAGAGGATGTAGCCAAGGCGGTACTGGGAGGGAGCTTAAGCAGACTGAAGGTGCAGGTGTCTTGGGTAAGTTTTCCTTTGATAATGTATCAGGATAATACACTTGTGATTTACATCTTTATATTTAGATTATTCTCCAACAAAAAAGTGAAACTCAGAAAACAAAACAGTGCCCCACTCAGTGGATCTCACCTCTGACTGACTATTAAACTCATTTGAGGAGCACTTAACAAACACTGGCAAAGCCATTCCTATACATACTTGTCCTGAGCAAGTTAAGCCAGTAACATAGACTGACATGTTTTTTCCACAATATTAACATTTATTGAATAATGATAAATTTATAAGCTACATTAATTTCATCAGTCTTATCTGGCCAAGTCCTCAAGATTCACTGAATAGTCAGCAAGCTAAGTAATCACAGATTCTTTTTATTTTAATCTTAGTTACTAATATTTATAATACTCAAGTCACACATCAAACTTCGTACAATAATATATAGGTTATAGCTAAAAATGATTAACAATGTGTTATAGTTTATATCTAGATGGCTCCCAAGAGCTTCTTGCTTTCAAAAGCAGGCTTTTTGGAAAGTGATTGTATTATGGGGGCTTATAGCTGACTTGCTGTTAGCAGGTGAGGCCTGGTAGGAAGACGTGGGTGTCAAGGCATGTGGCCTGGAAGCATTTACCTTGCTCCCTGGCTCTTCCATTCTCTGATTCCTGTCCACTATGCTCCAAGCAGCTCTCTTCTTATGTGATCCTCTACCATGTCATCCTGCCTTTGAGTCAGTCAAACCATGGACTGAAATGCAGGTCAAAATAAACCTCTCCTTCCTTAAATTGTCTCAGGTGTTGCATCCCAGAGATGAGAAAGTGACTAAGACACAGGATTCAAAGAAGCAGGACTGAAAGTCATGGCAAAGAGCTCACAGGGTTATGGAAAGCTGCCTCTAGTGGCCAGATAGGATGACAGACCAGGTAGAGCTTCTTGGGGAGAAGAAAAGCCCAGAACAGCATACAATTCAAGTAGGCCATGTCAAGGAAAGCTCGAGCTAAGCCGTAAGTGGGGGACAGATACCTGGAACTTGTTGCCTGTGGATCTCATGACATGTTTGTCAGGTGGCCTAATGAGATGGCAGGTCAGTGAGTGTCATCACCTCAGTGTTGCATACCCCTCCTTTTATCTATCTAAAGGTGCGGGGGTTACATCACTGTTATGTCTGGTGTGCCGGAAAAGCTCACAGGCCTGGTTTTTTCTAATCCAGCATACATCATGTGTTCATGTGCTCCTCAAGTTTACAAGTGGCAGTCTTTTCATCAGCATGACTAAACATCAGTTTGTGCCTTCTAAGTGTGCTATACATGTGGAAGTTTTGTTTGTCTTGTTCTCTTTAATTTGTTGCGTTGCGTGGGGGCTTCTGTTTTTTTTTTTTTTTTCAAGTTAGGTATGACCTACATCTAGTGGTTACCTATTTGAACAGGCAAGTTACCAAGTCATTCTTCCTCAACATTTGCTCTTACAATGGAGAAAACTACAACTTTATAAACAGGGCATGCCATACCTACTTCTTTGTACAACATGGGGCACTCATAGTGGGGCACATTCTCCTCTTCACATCACAAGAACGACAACTACAGAAAAGACAGGACTTCAAAATTTTAAATACAGTTTCTTCTGAATGTGCAGAACTTTAAATATACCATAAAGTTGAAAATTCCTAAATCAAACCTTCATGGGTCAGAGACTGTCTATAGTTTAGAAGTTCCTCAGGTGCTGCAATCCTTTGCAGCCAGCGATGAGGGCCAGTGCCTAATAGCTTGTTAAAACACCAAAGATTGGCCCCAAAGCAGAATTTCAGACTCAAATGAGTTAGGGTAGGACCTGAGAATTTACATTTCCAAGGTTTCTCAGGTAACACTGATATTAACTGATCCTCAGAATGCAAACTACATTGCATTGAGAACCATTCATCTTTGTTTACTTTCCTTAAACATATAGCATCTAGCCTACTTTTCCAACTTCCCTAGCATTCATTGTCAATAAAGAGTTAAATACCCCCATATATTTAAAATATATTACCCAAGGATAACTATAATATGCTTACAATTAAGAGATGCAGGTAGATCTGACATCAAAACTTCTGGAGTCAGATATGGTGGCACACACCTCTAATCCCAATACTATGCAGGCTGAGCCAGGAAGGTTATCAAAAGTTCCAGGCCAACCTGGGCTATGTAGGGAGTTCAAGGCCAGCCTGAGCTACAAAGTGAAATCTTTCTCTCAAAAGAAAAAAGCCACACTTTTCATCAAAGTAACAAGCAGCCTTTCATTTAAACATTCATACATCAAAAAGCAGTCCATTGACCTTCATTTACTTCCCTTAATCATATGGGACCTAACCCTACTCTGAGCCCATAAAATGTACTACAGCTGCCTGCAGTTCTGCTTTCATGTTCTCAAAGTAGAATAGAATGCCTGAGTTGCTGACAGCTGACTGTTGATTATAATGTGGCTTCAAGAGTAATTTTTAAAATTCTATAACTGTATATAGCATGGTGCATAAGAGGAATCTGAAGGTTCTTTGAAAAGGAGTATGGTGTTTCAAAAGAAGGGTATACACACTTGGTGGAAATTGAAGGGATTAGGAGAAGACAAGATGGCCGATCAGTGAGCAACAAAATACAAAGCCTCCCAGGAGAAACAACTCGTAGACCAGAATAAAACACCCTGGAGAGACCCAGACTGAGGGAGATGGATTGTCTTGACACAGGAAGAAATTAAAATGCAAAAAAGCTTGTCAAATACTTTGGGACTACAACTGAAACAACTAAAAATTATGGGACACAGTGTTTTCACAGTGACCCACCAAGTTTGCACCAGGTTGAATCCACGCTGGCAGACAGAGCTGCAAAAACTCGTTCCCACCACCACTCACAGGAAGCACAGCAGCACTGAAGTTGGGGGTTGGTGAGCCCAACAGAGAGCGGAGCCAGTGAAGGGACCTTCATTAATCCATGGTCAGTGCTGGGAATGAGACCCCCACCCAAGGAAGGGCATGACCAAATGGGCAACATGTTGGAATAGGGCAAGAGGAGCCTGAACTGGAAGTGACAGTGACTTCATTAGGTTGCTCCCTCCCCAGAGCAGATTCATGCAATTTGCTTGGACTGGGCCGAGCCCCTGGCTGGCCCCTAATGAGCCATCCCAAATCAATTCCCTGCGCCTAGCATGCACTAACCCGGTGAAGGCCCCTGAAGTTTGGCTGGCCCGGTGGAGAGGGGCAGGCATAGGCAGCTGCTGCTTACACCTCAGTGACAAGAGCAG
Organism: Hydrochoerus hydrochaeris; assembly: GCA_004027455.1. Classification (NCBI taxonomy): domain Eukaryota; kingdom Metazoa; phylum Chordata; class Mammalia; order Rodentia; family Hydrochaeridae; genus Hydrochoerus; species Hydrochoerus hydrochaeris. The sequence goes on from PVLA01008642.1 coordinate 74,971, forward strand.
GCAGGAGAGGACAGAGGTCCCTCACCAGCATGCTTCAGAGGAAACGTGGCCAACAGGGAAGGGGGCTGGGACCTGCACTGTAACCTGTGTGGAGGAAACCAAGGCCATGATAGGTGAGAGAGGCTGGAGGAGGCCCCCAGCCCAGAGCCCTGAGAGCCCTGATCCAGGAGAAGGAAAAACAAGGGAGACTGAGGGCAGCAAACACGCAACAGCAGACATGGCTTCAATGGACATTAAGAGATATCTTCTGGACCTTGTAGATGAGGTCAGAACTGAAATATTAAATCAGGTAAAGCAGGATATGAGTAGAGTAATAAAAGAAATGATCTCAGGAAGCATCTTTCAGGATGATACAGATGAAAGAAGGGAGGAACACAAAAAAAGGAGAGAAACATTCGATAAAGAGTATAAAGAAAATATAGAATACATGAAGCAGATTCAAAGAGACTACCAGGAAATTAAAAACTCCATTGAAAGCTGGCAAAATGCCTTAAAAGAAACTAAGGATAGACTATCAAAACTTGAAGACAAGTTTTCAATGTGTGATCATGAAAAGAAAGATCTCTTAAAAATAACAAGGAAACAGGCAGTAACAATACAAAGGCTAGAAGATAACAAGAGAATCTACAATTTAAGAATAAGAAACATGAATGAAAGAGCAGGAATACATACAGGCAAATTACAAAGGCCATTCATGGAAATAAATAAGGAAAACTTCCCAAACATGGGAAAATAAAATGACATTCAGTTATGTGAGGCATACAGAACTTCAGCCACCTACAACCAAAACAGAGCTACACCCAGACATATAACAATCAAGATACCAGAAACTCAATATAAAAACAGAATATTAAAAGCCATCAGAGAAAATAAACAGATTACCTATAAAGGTAAGCCCATCAGGATCATGGATGACTTTCAACACAGACCATCAGATCAAGAAGACCTTGGAGTGAAATATTCCAAGTCCTGAAAGAAAATAACTTCCAACCCAGATTGATGTACCCTGCAAAACTGTCACTAAAAGTTGATGGAGAAACAAGATGCTTCCATGACAAAGAGGAACTGGGGGAGTTTGTGACCACCAATCCAACCCTACAGAGAATACTGAAGGACATTCTAGAGAGGAAAAAAAAATATCAGGATTTTAGGAACAGTAGCAGAAAGGCCTCAATGAGTGGAGAAGGTAGTAGAATGAAGGCAAAAACTAGACAAACAGGCAGAAGAATAGCATAGCAGAAATGAGGCAGGGAAGGATAACTAGAATCTCTAACATAGATGGCCTTGATATATTATATTGTTAATAGTGCACCAGTATTTAAAACCCACATTACTCACACTACTCTGCTTAGATGTATTATATTCTGTTCCAGTCATTCTACCTGTACTAGATTTGAGGGCACAGATAGTAATCCCAAAAATAACAGAGGATATAGTATGGTAATCATCCTTAATTTCCTATTAAGTCAATCTAAAGCTCTGTAAAACCTACACTGTTTTACCATGACTGATTGTAATTGAATCTGGTTTGTTGGATCACTGTTTTGTATTGATAGATTTTATTCAAAGCTGTTATGATTGATAGTATCAAGTCTGAGAATATAGGCTACTGCACTTAAAATGACAAGATCCACTAGAATATCCACTCTGGTTTGATTATTACCTGCCTTTGAAGTTTTATTCTGTCTACAATGTTTTATTTTTACTAATATTGTTATTTACTGCTATACTCAATTATACTGCTATATTCAATTATGCCTGATGATATAGACATTCTACTGAAGATAATAAGAAACAACACAGTAATCATTGTAGATCACCTTGTATTGTGGTTTTATATGACTTTTTGGTTTCATGTTTTTATAGGAATTTGTTTTGTTTTGTCTTGCTAAGTTTTGTTTTTCCCTCTAATACAGAAAGGATAGAAATACATGCAGAGATTCATGCATGCATAGCTGTTTACACTCTCACTGTTTGACTATCTACTTTGTATGCTTTAATTTTGTAACTTGAACAACTATTTCTAAGAGGACAATATGTAATTTATTAACTAGTGATTTCTTATTGTTGATCTTTTTTTGGAATTCTGTATTATCTCTACCCTTTACATGTTTTTGTTTCTCTTTAAATAAATAAATAAAATTGAAGGGATTTTTCTTATACATTGTTAGATGCTCTCAACACATTTGTCCTCCAGTGAGAACTTACCAGAGAAAGAAATTCCATTGTGAGAAACCTAATGACAATCATAAAGACCACTTTACAGTTATAGCCTCAGCTAATTCAACGTAGAACAATCCTCAGTGGTATCATAAGCATAACCCTTGAATCATCACTCAAAACTGATTTACTCCTAAGGACTTTGCTTTGCACATTTTCATTCCCCCATGCCCTTTTCTTGTTTGCATTACTTAAATTCTACTGGGAAGAAAGGCCTCAATATTGTACTGTAAAGCTCACGTAAACCATCCAGGCTATTGCATTTGTCAGCTCTCAAAGCAGGTAGAATAATTTAAGCCCATTTGGAAAGCTTTCCATAGCTCACTAGCAAGAATATAAACTGACAACTTCAACAAAAACAAAGGTATTCTTATGAAATTATATTCACCATGAATTTTCCCATATTTCTAGACTTCTATAAAACAGAAAGCTTTACTTTAGTACTAAGTAATGCTATGGCAATCACCTACTGCCTTCAGTGGCTATGAGCTTACTTTTAAGGAAATACCTGCTGCACCTCTACCTTGCCTCTCACTATCTCTTTCAAGAGGATTAATGCTAATGAAATCCTATGTCCTATACTCAATTTTATTAAATAATTGATATTTTAAGCAGAGTTCAACCCAGCAACATACAAAAAGAGTAAAATAGCATGATCTATTGGAGATTTCTCAGAAGTATTTAACATTAGAAAAAAAGAAGACAATATAGGAACAATATAGTGAACATAGGAACAACATAGGAAATACTAAGCAGCCTAAAAAAAGTTATGACAAATAACAAGTGAACTGAAGAAGATACCAGATACAAGGGCAATACCCAATAAACAATTGTATTTTTATATTCTTGAAATAAACAGTGAGAAATTAAAGTTAAAAATAATAACGTATAAAAGCACTTAAAATATTAAATACTTAAGGATAATTTTTAAATGTATGCAAGCCTTCACACTGAAAACAATAAACATTAATGAGACAAAATAAAGACCTAAAAAAATGAGATACATAACTTATAGTCATGATCAAAAACTTCTACATTGATAAGATATAATTTCTCACCAAACTAGTCTAGAGATTCTACACAAGATCAATCATAATCCCAGTGGGATTTTGTAGAAACTGTAGAAACTGATAAGCTGATTCTAGAATTTACATAAAAATGAAAGGTGCCAAAATAGTCAAAACAATTTTGAAAATGAAAAAAAGAACATATAATCTGATGTCAAGATTTATTGCTGTTATAATCAAGCTAAAGTAGTATTGCCATAACATACACGTGTAGATCAATGGAACAGAATAATGAATCCAAAAAAAAAAAAAACAAACTCATCCCTATATAACCAGTCTCTGTTCATAACAAAGAGTGCTAGAACTACTGAACACCCATATGGTGACTCGGCAGTCCTGGCCCTTACTTCATTATTCACAAAAATCAATTTGAAATGGGTCACAAATCTAAAAGCAAAACATAAAATTTATAGAAGAAAATATTCAAATACATTCATCTATAAGAACTTCTATCCATAAAGTATTTTTTAAAACTCTTATAACTCACCAAAAAGAAGACCAATAATCTAGTTAAGACAAATATATTTAAAAGAAATTTCACAAAAAGGAGACATATGGCATGCCAAAAGCTTCTGTAAGACATTCTACATCTTCAGTCATAAAGGAAGTGCAATTAAACACCGCCACAAACCACTGTATCTCCATTCAGCTGGTTAAATTTAAAAGATGACAATATAAACTGTTAAAATGTACAGTAATTGGAACTAATAGATATCACTGGCAGAAATGTACACCAACACAGCTACTTTGATGAACTGTTGGATAGTTTCTTATAAAACTAAACATACACTTCCCATGTGACTCAGAAATTTCTTTCAAGTATCTTTTCAAAAAAGTACATATATTCTCATCTATAATATTAAAATTGTACATAGATGTTTGTAGCAGTTTATTCATAGTAATAGCCAAAAACTGAAAAAAATCTAAATGTATTTCTTCAAAATCTACTGTTCTGTACAATAGAGATGAATGTCTAATACATTACGCTGTGATGAAGGAGACTAACAGGAGAGTACCAATTTCATAGTCCCACTCAGTTGAGATTGTAGGAAAGCCAGGCGCAGTGGCACACACCTGTAATCCCAGCACTTGGGAGGCTGAGGCAAGAGGATTGCCATGAGCTCAAGGCTGGCCTAAACTACATAGCAAATCCCTGTCTCAAAAAAAAAAAAAAGAAAAAAAAAACTGTAGGACAGATGAATTAATCTGTAACGATCGAAAGATTAATGGTTGCCTAAGACAGGGATTTGAGGATAAGAAGTGATGGAAAATATTACTGAGCTTTTGTTAGATCATTAAACAGAAGCATTTGTACTGTCAATGTTTGAGTGTCTAGCCATTTTTTATGCTTTGATTTTTGTAATTTTAACAACTATTGTTAAGTTGACAATATGTAATGTATCAACTAGCGATTTTATGATGTTAATTTTTTTGAACTCTGTATTGTACTTTTCTTCTTGTTTTTTCTATTTTGTCTTTTTAAAATTTTTCTTTTCTTTCTCTCATAAAATAAAATAAAGGAACTGATGGAAAGAAGTACAGGGGGACCATTTGGTGGACAGAAATGATCCATATTTTTATTACATATGTATTTATCACAGTTCATAAAAAGATTTTATTATATGTAAGTTACACATCAGTAAAGGTAACTTTGGTTACAAGTTAACATTTTTCACATGTCTAAATACATTTTGACACTCTTGGTATAATTAAAAAGGAAACAATGAATATGAAGCTTCAAATAATAATACCTAGCATTTATTATTTACTCTCTGCCAGAATCTGTGCTCAGCATTTTCCCATAAAACCAATGGCTGAAGATTCATTCCTTTTCCCACTTTACAGATGAGGAAAATGAGACTTAGAAATGTTGGCAGCTAATAAGCGGCATGGCTAGCCTGAAAAGTCAGCTCCATCTGTCTTCAGAGCAGCCCACCCTCTCAGCACTATACCATGCTTTCTCCCAAAGGAGAAGGACACTGCGCCCGGAGAACAACGCAATATTCTTAACAAGATGGCAACAGAGAGGAAAATAAGTGTATTTGTCACCTGGATGGAACAAGGACATAATAATAAATCATCAAGGAGCTTTTCAGGGATCACTAATGTCAACAGACCATCAAATCTAAACTGATGGAGCAGCAAATGTAATTACTGCACCAGGAAGATTACACTTTATGATACTGGTTAACCTCAAGGGGTACAAAGGTCCTTGTTATTATTTGCATTTGTGAAAGGAAATTAACTGACAAAGAAAGGAAGACATTTGGAAAATTAAAAATTATACTATCTTCTCACATTTTTCTTATTTACCAGATTATGTTCCTGCATACCATTATTTTACAAGTGAATTCTTTCACAATGTTCAAGAACAGACAGTATTATACTTAAGTACATAAAAAAAGAAATGGAAAACAATCTAATTAATTCTAGAGAAGAAAATATAGTCTGAAAACCAAAACTGCACACAAGAATACACCCCCACAAAAAAAAAAAACTAGGGAGGGGACAAGCAAAAAGGAATGAAAGGCATAGAAAGAAAACCTTAGAAAACTTGTAGGTAAGAATGAGAATGAAATTACCACTAAAATATTAGCAAATATAATCCAAAAAAATAGTCATCTAAGGTAAGCAGGCAGAAGCAAATCAGGAAATCAAGAATAGCCTAATAATGAGAAATTTACTAATATATTCTGTTATAATGAAAAAGTTTAGCAAAAAAGATCCACAAACCTCTATTTAATCATTTGCTCTGAATTGTCATTTTCTTATCCTGATACAGGAATATTTGGAAGTTATTGAAATTACTTCTTTCAATAAAGAAGGCTAACAATTTATACAAAGCAAAAGAAAGGGAAAAACTAAATGCATCTTCTAGTTTCACTTGCTTTTAGTTACTTGCTTTCAGTTGACTTCAAAAATCACTAATTTTGGAGGTCCCAGAGCTGACCAATATAGTACTAATCTCCCACTAACTTGACCGTAGGTAGCACCTCTGATGTGTAGGTTATGCTGGTAACAGTTTCCTATATTACTTTTGAGGGACTCGAAGTCCACTTTTGTTGAAATGAGTGGTTTTTTTCATGGACCAGTAAAGGTGACCATTTTGACATCAGAGGATCAAAAACTCCATCCTCAGATTATATCATTGCTGTCATTTTCTAAACTTGTGTTTATGAAGAGTCATGAAGTTTGATTATATGTGCACAGATCACTAATCACCTACAGAGGTCCCCAACTCTACGCCATAAACCAATACTAGTCCATGGGCTTTTAGGAGCCAGGACGCACAGCAGGAGGTGAGCAGCAGAGGAGAGAGCGAAGCTGCATCTATATTTACAACTGCTCTCTGTCACTCTCACTACCACCTGAGCTCCACCACCTGTTAGATCAGAGGCAGCTTTAGATTCTCCGAGCAGCATATTATAGTTAAGATTTTGCAAGGGACTAGATATAATATGGTACACATAATTTATAGGATTATTTTATATTATTCACCCCAAAAGTCAAATGTAGAAGACTCCAAGAGATCTTTCCACATGCTAGAGACCCAAAGAATCCTGCCTGGGGCCTGAATCCCATGGTGATGTGCAGCATAAGTCCAGCTGAAAGCCTAGAGGCCACAGCAATGTCCCATGTAAGTCAAGGATCTACACCAGGAAGGCCCGCAGACCAGTGGTGGAATCTAGAAAGTCTGCACCAGCACAGTGAAGGATCCTTGCCAGAAGGTTGAGTAATCTGCACTGCAGCCAGAAAATGATGCTCAAGGCAAAGACCAGAGCTCCCACAAAGAGAACAGTGGTCATCCCCAGCAACCACAAGAGCAGCTAAGGTCATCAGGAAAACCAACCATGGGAAGCTTCTCCAGGAAAATCAACAGTATATAATTTTCCCTCCTGTTCTCCTTTACTGTCATTTGGTGAAAATCCTTAGGTAGATCTTCCATGCCCAGACCTATGCTGACTCAGTTCTGCTTGATGTTACCACTTAAGCTATTAATTAATTCTCCACAGAGCATGAACTCTACTGTGATTTGGCATGTGAGGGATCTAAGTTCTTGCTTCTTTTGAGAATCCAGTGTCCAATGATCTGAGGCTCAGCCAAGGCAATGATGCCAGCTCTGGGGAGCAGCTGCAAATACAGATTACATTAGCAGAGAGGCTTGACTGACAGAGACCATATTAAACCAATAGCTTGCAGACTTACATCAAAACTCTATCAATGAGAGGCAAATGGAAATTAAGCTGGATCTGCTGGTGGGCTTTATAGTGACAAGTGAGTTCACACATTTCAACTGTACAACTACATCTGGAGGCAGAATCTGACAATTATTTTAGCCATTGTGTCACCTACCCATTATCTTACTTACCACTTCCACCATGCCTCTTTGCTACACTGCATACTTGTCTCAACCACAGATTTGGCAAGCCCACAAGCTAACCCTAGCCAAAATTACAGGAAGAAGAAGAAATGTCATCAGAAAGCTTCTTTGTAACAGGGGAAATGATGAGACTGCAGAAGCCTCTAAGACTAACAACAAAAGAACCTGCATTTAAAAGAAAATGCTAAGAATTCTACTTAAATTATAAGTTCATTCATTCATGTTCTCCAAAGTCTACTGTGTATAGCATGTGACTATTGAACAAAGCCACTAAACATTAAAACTCCTTTGCAGTCTGGGAGATCTTGCATTAAAAGAGAAGCCTTTGAGATTTCTGAGATGTTGGAGTGGTGAGGAACACAGAAAGAACCTCTCCAAGATTTGATGTCCAGACAGTGGAATATATCAATATGAAGAAGAGAATGAGGAAAAAAGTGAATCCCTGGAACCCAGGAATGATCTGAAGTGAGGACTGAAGAGAGAGCCTTCAGCAAAGAAGGAGGCAGTGGCAAGCTGCACTTTCTCCCGGAGCCCCGACTCACAGCGTTGGGGGCGGGGGCTCAAACCTGCAGACACACATGACCCTAGAGGCCTAGAGGCCTCCACAGAGAAACACACCAATGGAATAAAGCAGTAGCTGCAGCAAACAACAGAGGCTAGTGAGTTATTCTGGTCAGATGTGTGCCAGGAGAGGGGGGCTGTCCAGTAGGCATTTTGCAGAGGGGCCAACTCAGCTTAGAATTCAGAAAAGCTGTGGGCCAACTTCAGTTAGCAGCTCCCAATGTCAGGCTGAAGCTGCCATGTTCAAATCAGCAGGAGATCAGAGATCTGAGTTTAAGCTAGCAGGAGGCACATACAGTGTTACAGGCTAAAAAAATCTGGTTCCACCCCTGCAGCCAGAAAGCAGCCTGAACTTTAGAGGAATTGAAGGGGCAGACTTGCTGGGATTATCCACTACCCTGCCATAAAGTTACAGATGGCTTGCTGGAATTAATCAGCTCAGATCTAGACTCTGTCTGCCCATGTTGTCTACCAGTAACAGCAGAGACATGCCCTGAAGAGGATACATTTTTTTTTCTTGTTTTTTCTTTCTTTATTTCTTTTTTTGGTTTTGTTTTTGGTGTGTTGTGTCTTGCTTTTTTCTTGATTATTACAAACATGATTTCTAATTCTGCTTTTTCATTGTTGTGTTCTGTTCTTATTTTTATTTCCTCCTTTTCTTTTTCTCTCTTATCTTCTGCATCAGTTTCCCAAAGTTCACAGTCTTCCAGCCATGCTGTTAATCTCTTCCTCTTCTACTTTTCTCTATTTTTCACCTTAAGCATTTTTAGATTTTCTCCCCTAAAGTAAAATAAACATATTGAGGGCTTATTTACTGTATATGATTGTCTGATTCATTTTAGATTTTGTTATATAACCAGATATCTAGTTTATATGATTAAAGGTGACAAATTAATAGTTACCACAATTTGTCATTCTCTAAGCTGTTTCATCCTATTGTTTTTGTTGATTGTGCCATGTTAGCCTAGGTGACATTACTGTTCTAATCAGTTGTTCTTATTGTTTCCTATCAGTGTTCATCTCCATCAACCCAAGACTGAGATTGCCTAAGGTCATAAAAAATACAATCAGACAGTGTCAAAGAACCAGGAGCTAGTCAAAATAGGCAACAAATTTTCACCGTGAAAAAACGGAGGAGGCAGGATCTTTCAACAAATTTAAAACTCAAAAGCCACCTACACCTGGAAAACATCTCTGAAAAGCAGACATTTCCTAAGGGTCCTCAAAACTAGCAGTAAAGCTACCTGCCATAAGCAATTTATAACCATTACCCCAAGAATTAAACTTAAAAAAATAGAAAATGAGAAGACATTTAAGCAAGAGGGCAACCCCAGACTTCCAGCTCATCAAAGGCAAACCTAGGGAGAAAGAAGGTTGTTATGGATTGGAAACTGGTGGTCAACTTAATGCTAGTGGAATTAAATTACTATGGTGCTGCGCATAAATATTTCACCTGAAGAAAGTTGCCAGCATAAAAAAAAAATGTGGAAAAGAAGAGAGGCATTGAGGCATTGAGGCATTGTGGGTTCTCCTACATGTTGCTGTTTGAGCCACTGGTTCTCCTGGAGAAGCTCTGGTCCTTACATCAAGCATTGCTTCCTGGCTCCAGAGGGGAAGACGTGTGCCGCTTAGTCTCCAGGATGAACTTGTCACACTGGCTTCCTGTACTCAGCTTTGCTTATCATCAGAGGAGTTCAGGGCCTCCGTGTCACTGATGATGGCTGTGGTGCTTTCCAGCACAGCCCTGATCTTTGTTTTGAGCATGACTTCTCGGCTCCAATATAGAAGACTCAATCTACCAGCACAACTCCTTCACCTTGTTGGCATAGACTTTTTGGGCCTTCCCAGCACAGATCCGTAAAAGAGACTGGTGTGAGTCCTTCTTGTGGGCTCTAGACCTCCAGATGGACTTGTGGGAGGCATTGTCATGAGCTCTGGGTCTTCATCTGGACTCATATGGGACATTGCTGTGGGATTCAGGCCCTTGGTTGAATATTCTGTCTTTGGTTTTGTGGATAGATTCCCTGCACTTTGTGTTAACTCTGGGTGACCATCATAAAATAATATTATAAACTCCATGTCCTGGTTCTAATTGTTCTCCTCACAACCCCTGACTACAACAAAGGTGGAACAATTTGAAAGTCACCCAACTTGTCTCTCTGAAGTGGTAACAGAAGAAACAATAAAGCAGATAAATGAGGTTCTAGAAAAAAAGCAAATTGGAAATAATTTCTCAAATAACTAAAGAGATGGTGACCATAATGAAAGACATGCTTTCTGACTCTAGAGCAGAAACAGATTTTTTTTTTTAAAAAAAAAGAGAAGCTTAGGAAAATAATAGAAACCATAAATGCCCAGTGCAGGAAAGAAATGAAATCCAAGAAATGGATTCAAACACATATCCAGGAGATTAAAAATTGTGGCACCCTTTTCTGTCCATGACGCGTCCTAGTCCATCCACACCTTGTGACAATCGCTTCTCCAGGAAAAGGACGCCGCATGTGGGAATTGGGCGCGGGGATCTTGAAATGTTTTGTACTGATAATTGTAATTTGTGTAGTTCACATGTGTATGTTTTTATGTAATGCTCAATATGGAGTCGAGGGTGGAGACTGCAGGGGGGTTGCTGGAGGCCCTCTAGATAACCCCTTTGTGAGGACTGATTGTGGGGTTTTGCCTGCTGTGAATAATGAGAGAAATGAAAGAGCTCATGGAGGAGGATTTACAAAATTCCTGTGAGACAACTACCCTGAGACACTGGACAGGCAGCCAGAGACGGGCAACTAGGACCCATATGTTACGCCACCGGCCGCCTAA
>PVLA01008643.1:0-85887 GCA_004027455.1 Hydrochoerus hydrochaeris
CCCCGCCCGCACCATCTAGGATTGAGCTGGTTACCCGGATGTGCCAGACGCATGCGCATAAAGGATTGGGAAAACTAGCGAGGCTGTGAAGTTCCGTGGTTCTCCAATGCTGACTGAATTTACTGTAGTAGAAAGATTATTTTTTAGAGTCGTTGCTTTAGAAGTTACTGTTGCTACGGAGATACTAATTTCGGCATTTAACCTTGTGGTAGGTTAATTTGTATAAAGTTGGCTTTTTTTTGGTTTCTCTGCCAGTGAACTTTTCATGCTATTCGTGCCCTTCAGCATCCGCTGGGATTCCTTCCTTGCTCTTGCTGAATCGTCAGTGTCTGTGGCTTCTCGAGTTCCCCCCTCCCGTAGTTTATTAAGGGAATTGGTTCGCCGATAGAGACAAGCTCAGCGGATATCCTGAACCCAAGATAAGAAAAAGGTGGCGCTTTCCTGGAGTCCCGGCCGACGCAGAAAAGTGGCGAAATCGTGCTCAGCCTGGGTGATTTAGAGATTGTCAGAAATAATGAAAAAGCGCTGGGTGGCACCTCGGCGCGAAAGCCCTGAGTTCAATAGCTAGTACCGCGGGGGCGGGGGTGAGAAAAAGGAGAACAGGATAAATGAGTCCTAACTGGCGCGACATAGCCGTGCTTGTAGGTGTCTCTTGTCTGACCGGTATCTGGCCACTTTCTCTGGGAAGCATCTGGGATCCAAGTGTCTGGATCTTAATTCCCTGCTGTACGTTTCATTGAGGGTGCAATTAAAGAAAAAGTAGAGCAACTGCCAGTGTAAAATGGTATCGCCAACGCCCAAGAATAGTTTCAGCGAGTGTGTGTGATGGTGCATGCCTTCCATACCAGCATTCGGCAGGCTGAGGCTGTAGGGTCACAAATTTGAGTCCTGCTTGGTCATTATGGCCTTTTGGCAAGACCGTGTCTTAGAATAAAAAAGGAGTTGGAATGTAGCTCAGGGCCAAGGGTCTGTGTTCGATTCCCAGCACCTCCTCCTAAAAAACAAGTTTTAGTCTTAGGACAGGTGCTTGTTAGATCACAGTAAAATACGTTTTATCTTTTCCTAGATATGAAACAAGGATAGAGGAGAAGCTTTTGCTTAGTGCTGGACCATTTGGTGCAGCTTATTTGCAGCAATTGCTGTCAGGGAAAATGATATCAAGACCTTATTGGATGAATAAAGTGGTACAGTGTTGATGGACGAAAACTTTGTGAGGTCTGTACATACTTATTATGGAAAAAATTTAATGGGATTAAAAATTGGTCATATGGTAAGGCGTCAGAGTAGACAAACTTATAGGAGATACATTTTAATTTGAAGTAACTAAAACTGTTTCTAAGGCTCACCATATTTTACCCTATCTTTCTCTCACGTCATATTCATTTTGGTAATGAACCTGAAGAACCACACAGTAGTAATGCTTAAATACTAAGTCACAGTAGGGAGTTTTGTCAAAATAGCTACCTGTATTAGTTTCTTAGGATTCCTCTAAAAAAAAAATACCATGTTAAGATAACAGAAACCTGTTTGGTTACAGTCCTGGAGGCTGGAAGTCTGAGATCAAGGTATCATCTGTTTCTTCAGAGGCCAATCTACTTGGCATGTAGATGATAGTCTTTTTTCTGCTTTAACATGGTTTTGCATAGGTACCTGTCTGCATCAATCGCTTTTTTTTTTCTTTTGCTATTTGCAGAGCTGGGTATTGAATCCAGGGCCTCACAAATGCTAGGCAAACACTCCACCACTGACTTATATCCCCGTTCTTAAAAGGATTCTAGTCATAATTGATGAGAGACCATTTATAACCTCTTGTAACTTTAATTAGCTGTTTAAGGATCCCATCTTCAAATTCGATCATATTCAGAGGCAGTGAAGTTTAGTGTCTTCAACATGCATGGAATCCACTGAGAGGCATGCCCAGGCTATGAATTTTTATACTTTTTGAGGCAGAATCTTGCCATGTACCTCACGCCGGTCTTGAGTTTATAATCCTCCTGCCTCAGCTTCCAGAGTAGTTAGGCTTGCAGGTGAGCCTCATTTGATTTGCTGAAGATTTTAAGTGAATATTTCCATTCACGTATGTGTAGTCATGTATGTCCTGGCTTTTGATTGGACTTTTCTATTTTGTCTGAAACTAGACTAAAAAACCTGCCATTTACTATCCCCATATTTTGTTAAGGTTTATTATTCTATCTTGTATGCCATGTCATTTATTTTTATCCGTCAAATTTCTATTCAGCTTTTAGTGCCTCATATAAATATTGCATGTGTTTTGCTTGTCTTGTGAAAATACTACTCTAACTGAATTTTTTTTTTTGACATACAGTAGTACTCATGGTATCACTATTGTAAATCCTTGTGGTGAAGGGTAAATGTCTTAACTTTTTTCTCTTTCTTACTTACTTACTTACTTATTTTTAAATTTTTGGTATTGGGGATTGAATCCAGGGCATTTGCACCATGCTACATTCTCAGCCTTTTCTTATTTTTATTTGGAGATAGGAGCTCACTAAGCTGTCAATTGCCCAGGCTTGGCTGGAACCTGCCTCAACTTCCAAGGGAGCTGGGATTGCATGGTGCATGCCTGACTTGTGTCAGTTTATTTGAAGTGGCTAGAAGAGTGAATTGTGTTAAGTGGGCACACATTTATATTACTGAATGCCTTGAGGTACTCAATAGATACTTTTGAAATTGAAAAAGTTGTATTTTTAATTTAAAAAGTCATTTTTCTGCAGCAGGTGGAATTTTAATTCCCCTCCTTGATTAAAACACCAACTTCAGTGTGACCTGTGTTTAGTAACTAGCTTTAAAAAATAGAGTAAGGAACAGGGGCAAAAGTATAACTTTGCAATGGAGAGAAGTGGTAAACACTATCTAGTCTCGATAATCAGGGATGTTATGGTGATAGTGTGTATCGTGACATAATTAATGAAAGGACACTTTACCTCTTTCTGTGTTGTTCTTTCTCAAAACCCATATCCCAGTCTAACCATGAGAGCGAAATCAGTCAAAAATAAATTGATGGACATTTTACAAATTACCTAGCCAATATTTAACACTGCTGTAGCTGCAAAAAAGGTAAGTGTAGTGTGGATAAGTGTCACACCAAAAATGACTAAAGGTAATGTGGTGCCCTGGCTGAGATCCTCAGGAAAAAAATGAAGTTAACGGACAAATAGTGAAATCTGAATAGTGTGGAATTTAGTTACAAGCAATGTGGCAAAGTTGATTTCATAGTTATGACAGATGTACCATGATATTATAAGATGTTAAAAAGAAGAAATTGGATGAAGTGTGTATGGGAGAGCTTCCTAAACCATTTTTGCAACCTTCTTGTAAATCTAAAAACTTTTGAAATGATTTTAAAAGAGCAATTATAACTTTGTAGTCTGTTATGTTCATGTTTTAAGACAAGCTGTACTTTAATGGTGGTTCCAATCCACTGTTACTGTGAAATTTGTGGCTGAAATGACAGTATTTCTGAGTTTAGGGAGATTTGAGATCCAGTCCAATGAATTTAGTCAATACTTAAGGAAATGTTTTGAGTCTTAGAATACTCAAGAGAAACAGTGTGATAATAGAAGAATTAAAAATCAATTGCAAATAGATTAAAGATTTTAAAGGTCAAATGAAAGGTGAAGCGTTAAGAACTGTTAAAACGTACCAGGCAGTATTTCAACTCTTCAGTACGTGGACTGCACAGTTAGTTGTAGAATATTCTGTTTGTTTGTTTGTTTGTTTGTTTGTTGTAAGACAGGGTTCTTTTGCTATGTAGCCCAGTCTGGCCTTGAACTATCTACCCTCCTCTCTTAGACTCCCAAGTATTGGGGCTACAGGCATGTACCACCATGCGCAGCTTTAGAATTCACTTTTTAACCCCTGCCATGTATTTCCTTTTCCCTTTTCTGAGTTTAGTATAGAAATTGGTAATCATCATAAAAATTAACATATAATTATAATTATATATCTGTCTTATGAAAGCTGAAATGAATGGGAGAAAATGAAGTCAGGAAATAGAACATGAACTTACTTTCATCAGAAAATACACATAGAGAAATTGTTAAAATAGAAAACCTAAACTTTGTAGGTAACATTAGCCTAAAGCATAGGGGCTTAAAACTATAAGCATTTACTATGTCGCATAATTTTTGTTCATTGGTCAGAAATCCAGCCACATTACCTGCCTCAGTGACCTTGGAGCTTGTGGTCAAAATGTTATTGACAGGAAGCTTCTGTCATCTGACTTCTTGACTGTGGCTGGAGCTACTGATTCCTTTTCCAACACAGCTCACTAACAAGCCTGTTAAGTTAAAGCTAGTTGTTGGCAAGAGGCCACTTTCTCAACACTTCGATTTCTCCATAGGATTTCTTACGTGTCCTCATGACATTTACAGAATCAGCTGACTTTCTCTAAAAGAAGGAGCCACCATAATTCTTATGACCTGGCCTAAGAAGTTTTGGACCATCACTTCTTATAAGACTTTTTATTTCCAGGTCACAATCAAGGGGAGTGAAATTAAGCTTCATCCTTTAAAGAGAAGGGTATAAAAATTGTAACATATTTTGAAACTACCAAAGTCTGGCGGGGCCAGGTTTTATTCTAGTTACAATCCAAAATCTCGGAAACTTAAAATAGCAAAGTTCTCTTGTTATGCTTATGTTCTCTTCACCATTTGTGATATTTCTAAATAACAGGAGGAGGAAAAGACAGAGAATCACCTCCTTGTTCTTGTAGCTTCCATTTTGAAGTGACACTTGTTACATTGACTCATTTCATGGACCAAAGCAAGTTGGATAGCTTCACCTAACTTCAAAAGTGTGGAGAAATAAAATTTTATACCAGAGTTCCCCCAAAAGAAGCAAGTGCTAAATGGAAAATAAGCCCTAGCATGAATTTTGAGGATACATATGAGCCCCAAATATCCAGTACCCCAAATAAGCTCCAATTAAAATTGTCAGGCAGATGGACACATTTAGTACATCTTTTGGAACACACAACAGACAAATTATAAAGTAATGATAATAAATGATGTTGACATTAATACTTAAATGATAATGTAAATTCTAATTAAGTATTTGTAAATACCCAAGTGGGTGCCTTTGTATGAGAGATAAGCATATATGTAAACATTTGAACTCAAGACTTATTGCCTGATGACCAACTGAAATACAGATGCAATTCATGAATAACTTGTGCACTTGATAATGAATGGACATGATTGTGACTAATACAAATCTTCATTATTTGATGTGTCATATGTTGTAACAGATGTATCTAATAAACATTTTCTGAATTTAAGTGCCTGCAACTTTTTTGTCACTTTTGTGTGGACCATCATTCCCAAGTGTTATAATTTTTGTTGCTAATCTTGTCTCATAAGTCTTCAGTTACCACCGATGTAATGGAACCTTTGTTAAGTCTGTCCTGGGAGACATCATAACTTGGTAAAGAATTTATGAGATAAAATCTCTGACAACTGTGTTGCCAGTAGACTGGCAACAGGGACAAGAAGTACTCATTTAAGGAGAACTCTGTTGCTGGAAATGAAAGATTTAGGCCTACTGTTCTACAGGAAGTAGAGTCCCAAGAAATTAAGGTCAGAATTCAGGGTTTGGAGAGTTTTGAACATGTTCTGGAAGAAGAAGACATGAATATTTGAATAAATGTAAATTTTGTCCATGAATAAATGTGGATTTTGCACATGAATAAGTGTAGTTCACTGTAAATGAAAAAAAAAGATTCCCCGCCCCCCAAGTAAGCATCGTTGTGTCTTTTAGAGCAAAACATTAATAAGACTGATTTATTTTGGGGGAAATACGGTATGTGTTTAGAAGGAGAATCAACTAGATCTATATGTGACTATATGGCACTAATGATTTTTCAGTTACCAAGTTAAAACCTCTATATTTTTGTATATAGCCTTTTCTTTCACACATTGCTAATCTAAGATAATGTGTCTGAGCAATCTCTCTACCTATTTCTCTATCAATCTATTCAGTATATTCATGAAAGATTAAATTTACTGAAATATAGTTTTCTCCTTGTTAAGTTATTTGTTAAAGAATATAATAGTTTCCCCACTGATTACCAGGTCAAATGCTTCCCATACTGTTACACTTAGTATGTTTAGATTCATTTTTATTCTGCCTATTCTTTAAGACACATCTCAGTTCTTATTTTTTACAGTAATCTTTGTTCCAGAACATCAGTGAATAGTGACTACTTTCTTTTTTTTGGAATCTTCTTATTCTTTGTGCCTTAGGTTTTAATTTTTTTCATCAGTTAATATTTAATGAGTTTCTACTATATGTCAGGCCTTGTTTGAGTTGTTGGAGCTGCAGCAGGTAAACCATTTTTTTTTAAACTTTCATAGAGCTTATAGTTTAATGGCAAGAAAGTAGACATAATATTAGAGCTCTCTCGTAGAAGAACTACTAGGAATTATATACTTGGGGATTTGACCTTATAAAATTATGGAGTGGAAGAATCATGGAAAACAAGCTTCTACAAGGATGAGTTGTAATTCATGAGAATGGACTAGAATTGTCATTGATTTCTACACAGTATAAGATTTAATTTTGATGATTGGAGTGATCTTCAGGAAAAGCTGATGACCTTTGTCCCAGGCTTGTTAAAAATTGAGAGAAAAGGCCTGCCATGCATTGAAGAACAAAACTGGCTATGGCTTCACATCTATAAAATGAGCAAGTAACAGCTTGCACAGTTGGCAACATTGCCTCATGCCCCACACTGAGTACAGAAGTACAATAAGTGACTACCTATTTACATATACCAAGTCCCCAACAAAATGTCTCCTGCGGCTCACTAATCTGGAACCACTAAGAACAGAATGGGGAATGTACTAGATTAAATTAAAAAATAATATCTAGGATGTTAAAATCAATCAATGGTATGGAGAGAAAGCAAGAAAGGAAATGTAATGTGGGAGTAGGAAGTTTTAAAAAGAATGTTGAAGAATAGTATTGAGAATGTGACCTTCAGTTTAACACTTGAAGAAGGTGAAGGAGTAAGACATGTAGATACATGGAGGAATATTCAAAGTGACCATTGGTCACTTAGTGGGACCATAGTGGGTATGGTAGGATGGGTTCGCAGTGATTCCAACCTCATGTTACTTACTTATGTAAATTTGCATGGCAAAGTAATGAGTGCCACTTCTGAGATTAAGCTATGAAAAACAGACTTGTATTTTTTGACTATTTTATTGTAACTTTTTGTATTGCTTACTTTGATGAAACAAGCTGTTATGTTTGAAAGGCCCATCTGTCAAGGAATGGAGGGTGGCTTTGGCTAGCACCTAGCAAGGAATTGATGCTATCAGATCAACAGCTTACAAGAAATTGAATTCTGTCAGCAACCTATATGAATGAGTGTAGAAGCTGAGCTTAATCAGTTGAGTCTTGAGATTACTACAGGCCCAGAAGTTGCAGCCTGTAATGTGCAGCTATACTTGATTGCTGACTTACAGAAAGTGTGAGATAGTAGATTGCATGATCTTACATATAAAAAAACTGAACTCCACAAAGAACAATCAAAACTGATACATTTCAGTAAAATTGTAGTATTTCAAGTCAACCTACAAAAAACAAGAGTTTGTATATGCCAATAGCAAATAATATGAGAAAAAAATCAAGAAAATCATATTTACAGTAGTTAAAGCAGTGAAATAAAAACAAAACAAAACCTAGACATAAATGTAAAAAGGTAGAAAATTTCTACAATCAATATTATAAAACACTGATGGGGACCAAGAATGTAGCCCACTGGCATAGCACCTGCCTGGCAAGCAGCAAGGTGCTGAGTTCAAGTCCCAGGACCAAAAATAAAAACACTGATGAAAAAATTGAAGAGTATATACACAGGGAAATGAAAAGATATCCCATGTTCATGAAATGGAAAAATGCAATTTCTTTTAAAATACTAAAACATTCTTTACAGAATAATCCAAAAATTAATATGGAACCACAAGACTCTGAATACTTACAATTTTAAGCTAAAAGAACACAGCTGGAGTCACATTACTTGACTTCAAAATATATTACAAAGCTCTAAAAAACCAATAGCATGGCATAAGAAAATGGAAATATAGATGAGTGAAACAGGACAGAGATTTCAAAACATAGATCCATCTATTTATTCCTGTTTGTGACAAAGGCACCAAGAACATGCATGGAGGAAAAGACAATGTCTCTAAAAAGTGATGCTAGGAAAACAATATCCAGATGTAGAGGAATGAAACTAGAATTATTAAAAAGAACCTAAAAATGGATTATAGATTTAAATGCAAAACCTGAAATAATAAAACAAGAAGACACAGGGAAGTGCTTCATGTCATTGTCTTTGCAAAGAATTTTTGTGTGTGATCCCAAAAGTACAGGCAGCAAATGCAAAAATAGACATTAGGGTTTATATGAAAATAAAATGCTTCTGGGCAACAAAGGAAATCAACAAAAGGAAGATAGAATCTAAAGAATAGGAGGAAATGCTTTCAACTATTCTTTTGACAAGGAATTAATATTAAGTACATAAATATAAAACAAAAATTCCAATTTAAAAATTGGCTAATCTGAATAGACAGTTCTCAAAAGAAAACATACAAATGACCAACTGTGAAAAAATGTTCAACATCACCATTCATCAGAGAAATGCAAATTAAAAGCACAATGAGCTATCATTGCAATTTAGTTAGTGGTTATTAAGTTATCCAAAAAACAAAAAGTAATGAATGTTAAGAATGCAAAGAAAAGCAAACTCTTAGGCACATTTAGCACAATATAAGTATAATTTGACCCAGTAATTCCAATACTATATATACAAAAGAAAGAAAATCAGTATGTCAGAGAGGTATTTGTATTCCTATGTTTTTTGACATACTATTAAAAATAGTCAAAATATGGAATCAACTTAAGTAGATGTAGTGTAAGGGTCAATCAATAGAAGCTTGGATAAAGAAAATGTAGTATGTGTACACAATGGAGTATTACTCAGTAATCAAAAATTAAAATATTGTCATTTGCAGTATGAATGAGCTTGGAGGACATTATGTTAAACGAAGATAGGTAAAGAAACACAGATACCATGTTATCACATGTGGAAACTAAAAGAGTTGATAGTGTAGAAGTAAAGAGCAGTATTGTGGTTACCAGAAGTTGGCATTATAGAGAGGAAAAGGAGACATGGGTTGGTTAAGGAGTATAACAGTTGTATAGGAGGAATACATTTTAGTATTTTATAGTACTATGGGGTGATTATATTTAATAATATGTAATAATTTATTATATTTCAAAATACAAGAAAAAATTTGAAGTTTTCCAACACAGAAATGTTTGAGGTCATATATGTACTAATTACTCTGATGTGACTATTATACTTAAATCTGTTGTTGAAAGATAGCATTGAACACAATACATACAATTATTTTGTGTCAAATACAGTACATGGAAGCAAAATAATGGAAAAAGAATGTGTGATAGAATAAATATTAATAGCCACTAAATTTTGGAATAATTCATAATTTGGATGTGCAGGGAACAATGTGAAGAGATCAATTTGGATAGAGTATAGTAGCCCAGCAGGAAGCAAAGTTAGAAAAGTAATGAGAGGTTTCTTATAGCTTTACTGGTCATTGTACAGTTTTTAGTTTTGCTGAGTAAGTTTGTCACTGGACACTTGAGAAGGCGGATGACATAATTAAGTATTTACCTGTTCTAAAAGTTCTGTTTAAAGGAGACTAACATAGTCATAGAGGAAAGGTTTGGAACAGGAAAACCAGTTATGATAGTGCAGTAAGATGAGAGAATAGTAAGAACTTAGAGTTACCAGGGGGAGAAATAAATGATTCAACTCTGAATCAGCATGGCTCTGGGTGTGGAAGGCCCACCTGAGGAGGTTGCCAATAGCATAAAAGCAGAACTAGAGGGGAAGATGGTGCTGCTGTTGATTCTCCTGGAGAACCTGTCACGCTGGTTTTCCTGATATGAACTTGACTGTTACATCATTGGTGGAGCTCAGGTTCTCCCTGTCGCTGAAGATGGTTGTGATTCTTTTCTGGGGAGCTCTGTTCCTTACCTTGAGCATCACTTCCTGGATCCAGTGCAGATCTCTCAGCCTGCTGGCACTGATCCTTCATCTTGCTGGTGCACTTTCTAGCTTCCACCTGTGACTTTTCAGCCTTCGCAGCACAGATCCTTGATACAGATTTGCATGAGACATTGCTTTGGGTTCTAAGTCACCAACTGGACTGATTAAGTACATTTCTATGGGATCCAGGCCTCAGCTAAATTCTTTGTGTCTCTAGTGAGTGGATAGGTCTCTTGAACTCTTCTGCATTTGAATTTTTGGGTGAATATTATAAAATAATCCTATAAATTATGTGTTCTTTATTAAATTTATTCCCTTTTAAACTCTGACTACAACAATATAATTATTTGTTGACAGATTGGATTTAGGGTATAATAGGAGGGAATAGCTAGGTATAAGGTATGAGAGAAATGCCTTTTTTAAATTATTTTCTGAGATGAGAGCTTTAGGAGGAAAAGGTTAGGAAGAAGAGTACTGAGGAACACAGTTTTGTACCTGTTTCATTTGATTTTCTTTTTAAACATCAATTGAAATGGAATTGTTGAGTAGCGAGGTCACCATATCAGTTTGGAGTTCTGGAGAGCAGTCTAGGCTGAAGAAACAAATGTGTAACTTGTCAAACTACAGGTGGTGTATAAAGCCATGAGATTGGATGCTAATATTACGGGAGAGAGTATAAGTAGAAAGTAGGATGAAAAACTGAGCCTTGGGGGTATGTCAGCATTAATATAGCAGAAAAAAAAAACATTGGGGACCCTGAAGAGGCTGAGAATTGAGGTAGAAAAAAGCCAGTGTAGGGTGGCATCTTGAAGGTAGGTCAGAGTAATTTTTCATTATAATTAGAGGGATAATCTACTGTTTATGCTACAAATAAGACGGCTGAAAAATGATTATTTGATTTAACAATACAGAAGTCAATTGAGACCATGTTAATAAGAGTTTCAGGGAGAATGGGAGAAGAGTTGAAAACTAATATAAAATGGAAAAGAAATGGAGTCATAACAGGAAAGGGATGTGAGATCAAGAGTGGGTTCTTATGAGGGCTTGGTAATTTAGATAAGGTTTTAAAATGGGCTGCCACAGAAAGAGAAGGAAGAAGAAGGGCTTGTCTTATGAGTAACAAGACAGGCCCCTCAAACACACCAGTGCAAAGCAAAGGCAGGAAGGAGCTTAGGCTACCGTGTTAAACGCTAAGAATGAAGCCTATGTGCATTTATGTAAAAGAAGACTTCACTTGACATTTGTTATGTTTTGTATCTAGACTTCCCCTCAAAGCCTCATATAGTCACAGGTCTTTTTTAGAGGTGAGTGAATCCATAGTGTGTGAGGCTGGGATTACGAGTATCTGTTTAGTAAATCAGTCCACTGATTGGTTTGGTATAGTTCTGGCTAGGATTAATGTGTGAGCTTTAGGGCAGTTAGCTTGCATACAATACAAGGAACAGAAAGAGTCTTGTCTCCCCTCCTTGTTGCTTTTGCTGTCTTCTACCACCAAGAAGGGTTGTCCTTCTGCCACGTGCCACACTGGCACTTATTGAAGCCTTTGGATTACAAATTGCGAGCTAAATAGTTCTTTTCTCCTTTAACTTTGGGTGTCAGGTATTTTTTCTCAGCAATGAGGAGAGTAACTAAGACAACATTTAATATGTTAACATGGAAGACCTTATTAATGCTTCAGAGTATTTGTAAAATATCTAATGCTTGTATACTAGATATATTACAATAACTGGGAAATTTAATTCCACTTTTTTCTCATCATAATGTACAGTACAAATGTTTCACGATGTCAGACATTTATTGTGGTTCACCATTCCAAAATACCTTTAAGCTGCTATTCATAAGGACTATAAATAATCTATAACAGTGAGAAGATAATTTTTTTTATCTTAGACTTGATGGAGTGAAACAAAATTATGTGAAATTATTATTTTTTAGGAGGCCACTAGGTGTCTCTGCTATTCTATTATTTAGATATGTGTTTAAATCCATCAAAGGTATTGAGTATATTTATTTATTATTTTACACAAATGTATTGATGTGTATGCATAATAACATGAAAATATCAGTTTACCTAATGGCCCTATCAACTTACCTGTTGCTCCAGTTTTATGTAATAAATATCTTCAGTAAATTTTGAAAACCTTAGATTCTACTAGACAAAAACAACTTTTTTTCAGATGCATTTGCTAAGAATACAAGTGAATTGTGCCATTCTTTTTTTGCCTGTGAACTTTATGTAAAGGTTTTTACTACATTAAATAAATTAAGTACAAATTTAATTCATTTTCCTATTGTCTGAAATATTTAAGTCAATACAGTGTTCATGTGGAGTATATCAAAATAGATAATGATTCTGTTGGAGATATATTTTTTGTCCTAGCCCACCACAGGACAAGATGCAGTCATATCTTTTCTGTAGTAATACTTTTTGTATGTTACTTGCTCAAGTAAATGTTTATTGACTGACAAAGCTATGGTACTAAAAATGACAAAAAAATTCTGGGGAAATTATACTTAATGTTCAAAAGGAAAAGAAAGTACTCTAAAGGATATAACTGAATGTATGTTTAAGTGAGTAAGATAGATGACCATATTACTAAGTTTTTGTTAGATCGTTGAGCAGAACTGTTTTCAGTCTCACTGAATGTCTATTTTGTATGCTTTAATTTTGTAACTTGAACAATTATTTTCAAGATGACAGTATGTAATTTATCAGTTATTGATTTCTTAGTGTTTTTTTCTTTTTTTCCTTTGGAATTCTGTTTTGTTGCTACCCTTTTTTCTGTTTTGCTTTTTTTTCCTCTTTAAATAAAATTAAAACTGTAATTGAGGTAAAAAAAATATTCAAAAGGAAAAAAGAATTGAAGATGATATATCAAAGCAAAATTGAGAAATAGTTTTTCCTTTGAGTAATTTTACCTCTATCTCTGCCAAAAGTTTTAAATTGAATATCTCTTCCCATTCCCTACTAAGGGAATGTATTTCACATTTTATAATGGAAATCATTTCACAGGGAAACTTATGGTATACTTTGGAAGTGATCCCTACTAATCAGTATTTGTAATTAGAATATATGATCACTGTCTTGAGGTCTCAGTATTAGACATTTAGATTCTTTATGAAACACAAAGGATTATGTTGATTAATTGTATTTGATCCCTCAGAGAATTGACAGAACATATTTAATCCTGTCTGAAAAAATTAGCTTGAGCTGAATCTAGAAAAATCTTAGCTTTTTAAGCTTGATATATGTTAGTAGTTATTCCTAAATTCTAAAGTAAACTTGCAAAAAAAGTGGAATTAGAACAGAAGAAATGATTTATATTCCTCTAGTTTAAAGTCCTTATCTGTATGATAATTTATGTAAATGTACAATATATTTTAGAAATCAGAAGGGTCTTGAAAGAAATCCCTAAGATTCAGGATTTAAATTTGATGAAACTAACCCCCAATTTTTGAATATTCATCATTCTTTAGGGTATTAGGCAGAACTGACTGAAAATAAAGAGGGTTAATTTTAAATGTGAATATGCACAAAAAAGGTTTTGAAAGTAGCAATTATTTATCATATTTCAGAGAAGTAACAAAAATGTAGCTAATATTTAGTCTTGTGTATTTATTAATGCATTTAATCCTCACACAATCTTATGAGACATATGGAATGAACATCTTAATTTTACAGAAGAAAATTGTAGGCACTGAGAATAATATAATTAACATAAAGTTAGAACTGGGGTGTGGATGTAGTCTGAGTAGCTCAGAACCCAAACTCTTCATTGATGTTGTGTATAAAGAGAAAAAGGTGGTATTGGATATAAGATAAACTAGGACTCAAGTCCTTGCTTTTTTCATTTGTGTGACCTTGGAAAAGTTATTTATTCTTTCCAAACCTGTTTCTTTATCTGTAAAATGACACTGGCAGTATTTTATTTTTGGTATTGCTGTTAAGATGACTTATAAGGTATGTTGGGTTAGTAGAAAGTACTGAAAGTAATCAGCCATTTTTCTTGGCTTTACATTTAAAAATTATATTACTAATTTTAATTCTTTGTTAGGAATTCTTTGTTATTTAAGGTTTGAATTTGTTTCTTATTATTTAGAAGGCAGTTGTAAATATTTGTGTGCTTGAGGAGATATATCTTTGTTAATTAAATGTATTAATTTATAAAAAGTTATGCTTTTTTCTAACACTTAAATTAAGAAAATATATCATTCTATTTCTTTTCTCATTGCTCAGACAAAATACCTGACACCCAAGGTTAAAGGAGAAAAGTTTTATTTCATCTCACTTGCCAGTTTGTAGAGGTTTTAGTCCATAGTTTTCTGGCTCCAAGGCAGGATAGCATAGCAGAAAGGCATCACAGAAAAGAAACAGTTCCTAGTGTTGCAGGCAGAAGGCAGTGAGCAGTAAGCAGCAGCAGCAGCAAGCCTGCTTTTCCTTTTTGTCTTTATATTCCATCTAGGATACAAACCTATTAATTGGTGCTATCAATGCTCTGGCTGGGACTTCCATTATCCACTTCCAGAACTATGCTAATTTGAATCAGTGGACCAATGTATGACCATACACTTTTAATCCAAGTATCACATGCCCTATATTTAGCCAGCTCCTAAAAGCCCCATCTATGAGCATATGAAGCTTTGGCGGATCCTCTAGATACAAGCCATAACAGTCATGTTAAAGTTGTCATTCTTTACCTTGTTGCATCTTCCTTCCCCAGTTATTTATGATTAAATTTGTTAATTAATTTAATACATATTTACTGATTGCCTAATATGTATTAGAAACTAGAATTACAGATATGGGGATACATAATGAAAGAAAATAGACAAGTATATCTGCTTTCAAGAAGCTTAATCAAGTAGAAAAAGACATCAGATATAATAAAATCAGTAAATTATATTATTAGATACATAATTATAAATGACATGATTTTTAAAGAGTGAGATTGAGGTATTAGGAATTGGGAATTTCAGGGTGAGGAAGAAAGAATAAAATTTTACACATAGTTTTCATGAGAAGGAAACATTTAAGCAAAACCCAAATAAAGAATGGAAATTAGCCACATATTAGCACAGAAGCCCTACAAGATAGCAAGGAAGCCAGGGCAGGTGCTGCAGAATGAGAAAAGGGAAGAGAAGGTGAGATCATAAAGGCAATGGATGCCAAATTATGTGAGGCTTCACAGGTCCCTTAAGAACTATGATTTGTAGTCTGATTATAAAAGGAAGCTATTGTAGGATTTTTGTTTTGTTTTGTTTTGCTTTGGCACCTTACAATCTCACACTTGCCAGGCAGGCACTGTGCCACTGAGCTACATTCCTGATCCCTTGTGCAGGATTTTTAATAGAGTTGTGCTCTAATTTAATTTGTAAATGGGTTATTTTGGGTATGGTAAAGTCAGTAACAGACAAGCATGGAAACAGGAGGATATCCAGGATATAGAACAGGATGAAAGTGCTGGAGTTGCATACAGTGAAAGATCCAATGGGATTCCTTGACAGGGTCATTGTGTGGTGTGCTAGATAAGAGATCAATCATTTTATATTCACAGCTCATACTTATATAAAAATAGGGTTTTACATAAGTGCTGCCATTAGGGTATGTCTACCATAGGATGAAAATAATTATTTTGGAGAAAACCAAAGTCTACAGCTATGCCTCACCTATAGACTCAAGTCTCAGATCACTAGGCCTATCTGTAAACAATCTAAATTAAGGTGCAGTTTATGAATAGTTTCTACTCTGAGTCTCTTTTTGCTAATTGGATTTGGGATACAATGCTTATGTAGTAGGTGCAAATTCCATGATCTATAACTTGTGCAGAAATCTAGTTTTCTTTGGTTTTCAGTAATTGTTCACATTCAAGATATGTGTCATCTTTGGAATTTCTAAATCTCTTTTAGTTAAAGCCCAATCAAATTAAGAGTTTTCTCATCTTTTTTTTTCTTTCTCTGAAGTATCCATAGCAATGGACACAAAATGAGAAGGAAACCTTTGGGCATCACTCGTAATCTGCTAGCATTAGCTTCAGTCTTTGGTAAGTGACATCCACTTCTCTTTTCTGAGCTCCTACCTTGACTTGCAGTCAACAGTTTGTGAAGATTAGTTGGAACAGTTAGACCCCTTTTGTTATGGCTTCTATTTAGATGTCCTTCCAAAATCTCATGCAGTCATAGGTGGGGCCTTTTGGAGATGGCTAGATCTAGGGTATGTGATGTTAGGATTAATGATGTGATGCAGGAGTAAGGGTGTGATGCTAAAAGGGCACCCCATCCTGAGTGTGAGTGCTCCTCACCCAAAGGGAGTGGATGGAATATAAGGGACAAAAAGAAGACTTATGTGTGTCTGCTGCTGTCATTGTTTGGTGCTTGCTGCCAGCTCTGCTTTGCCATAAACTGTTTTTCCTGCTTGATGTCTCCTGCCATGTCATCCTGTCTTGGAATTAGCCAACTATGGACTGAAACATCTACAAACTGTGAGCTGAAATTAACCTTTTGTTCTTTTACTTTGGGTGTTATTTTGCCCTAGTAATGAAAAAAGTCACTAATATATTTTTGGATCTAAAATCCTGTTTCCTTGGAGAATAGGTTTAATGTTATCTGAGTCACTGTGTAATTTGTACAATGTCAGGCCATTTGTGCCTAGAATACCTTGTGGTATTCCTACTCTATGATGAGGAAGAATCTCTACCATTGTTAGGTAAAGTACATGGAAGTGTTTACTGCTTTACAGTTTTATTTCGTTTTTTTATTTAAAGAAAAAAAATGAAACAGAAAGAGGGTAGAAATAATACATAATTTCAAAAAAAAAAGAAAACAAAACCAGCAAGAAAATGCTAGTTGATAATTACATATTTTCCTCCTAGAAGTAGTTGTTCAAGTTACAAAAGTAAAGCCTACCAAGTGAACATTCAAACAGTGAGACTGCAATCAGTTCTGTTCATCTATCCAACAAAAACTTAGTAATATGGCTATCAATCCTACACACCCAAACATACATGCAGTTATATCCTTTAGAATACTTTCTTTTCCTCTTTTTTTTTTTACAATAACTATAATCAATTCTTGTAAACTGTTTAGAAGTTCTACACATGTATAAGTCTCTACATGTATAACTAGCCTTTCTGTATTGGGGGAAAAACAAATCAAAACAAGTCAATAATACAAATTCCTAGAGAAACTTGAAATGAAAAGGACGTATAAAACCACAACACTAGGTGATCTATGGTAGTTACTATGATGTCTCTTGTTGTTTTCAATAAAATTGTCTATATCATCAGGCATAGTATAATTAAACTTAGTGGTACATAGCACTATTAATAAAAACCAAACATTGGAGACATTATAGGACTTCAAAGGCAGTTAATAATCAAACCAGAAGGGTTATCCTATTGAATCTTGTCATCTTCAGAGTAGTTGCCTCTACTCTCAGAATTCATACTACCAAGCATACCAGATTCTAATAAAATCAGTCAAGACAAAACAGCGATATAGCCAATCTTCTTTGCCTCAATTCTGCTATGCTGTTTTTCTGTCCTTCTTGTTTACTTTTCTCCTTCATTTCATTGTCTGCCCCTTTCATTGAGGCCTTTCTGCCATTGTTCCTGGAATCCTGGTGATTTTCATCTCTCTCTCTAGAATGTCCTTCAGTATTCTTTGTAGAGTTGGATTGGTGGTCACGAACTCCCCCAGTTCCTCTTTGTCATGGAAATATCTTGTCTCTCCATTAATTTTGAGAGACAGTTTTGCAGGGTACATCAATCTGGGTTGGAGGTTATTTTCTTTCAGGGCTTGGAATATTTTGCTCCAAGCTCTTCTTGATTTGATAGTTTGCATCAAGAAGTCTGCTGTAATTTTGATGAGTTTTCCTTTATAGGTAATCTGTTTCTTTTCTCTGATCACTTTTAATATTCTGTTCTTGTGATGGATTTCTGGGATTCTGATTATTATATGTCTGGGTGTAACTCTGTTTTGGTTGTAGCTGGCTTGAGTTCTGTATGCGTCATATATCTGAACATCACTTCCATTACCTATGTTTGGGAAGTTTTCCTTAATTATTTCTGTGAATAGACTTTTTATTTAATTTGTATTTGTCCCACTTCTTTGTTCACATTTTTTATTCTTAAATTATAAATCCTCTTGTCGTCTTCTAGCCTTTGTATCATTACTTCCTGGTTCCTTGTTATTTCTAAGAATTCCTTCCTTTAGCAATCATACATCACAAATCTATCTTCAAGTTTTGAAAATCTCTCTTTAGTTTCTGTTAAGAAGTTTTGCCAGCTTTCAATGGAGTTTTTAATTTCCTGATATTCTCTTTGGATCTGTTTCATGTATTCTAGGTTTTGTTTAATTCTTCATCAAACACTTCTCTCCTTTCTTTAGGTTCCTCCATTCTTTCATTTGTGTCTTCTTGAGGAGTGCCCAGCATTTCTTTTATTAATCTTCCTGTATCTTGCTTCACCTGAGTTAGAATTTCAGATTTAAATTTGTTGATGAGGTCATGGAAGTATTTCTTTATTTCCGATGAGGCCGTGTCTGATATTACATGTTTGCTGCCCTTGATATCCTCTGCATTCACCTGTCCTGGACTTATACTCTCTGGGTTAGTGGTGGAGGCTTTTTGCTGTTTCTTTGTCTTATTTCTGGTTTCTTTCAGACAGGCAATTGGTGGCAGTCTCAGGACCCTTTTGTATTGCTTACAGTTTTTCTGAAGTGTACTGGTTAGGGGACCACTGCTTTCTCCAGTCTGTTGTTGACCTGTGAGGTGCATGCAGGGGTAATGTGGGCTGGCCCCTCCCCTCTAGGCCAGTGAGTGTCTTCAACACGTTAGTGTGTGCTCTACAGATGTCACAGGTTCAGGACAGTCTTGTCCCTGGCTGTTGGGTCCTGACCAGGTTCATGGCCCAGCCCAAGCAGATCCCACCAATCCACTTTGGGCCAGGAGCCACCAACTGATGCCACCTCAGTGGTTGATTCAAGCCTGTCCTGCCCAAATCCAATATATTGTTTAGCTGTTTATCCCACTCTGGGGAACCTAGTTCTCAGCACTCATCAAAGTCAGTGTTGTTTCCACTCCCTGTTGCAGCACCTCCCCATGCCAAGGGTTCTCATGCTCTTGGCGGGGATGTGACCTCAGCTCAATCATGAGTCACCTGACTCTGAGATGCACAGAGCGCACCCAGCTTCAAACCCTGTCTTCTTCTTTTTAAGTTTTTTTCTTTTTCTTTTTCCTCAGTTTCTTCCTGGGTCATGAGAATTCCTCTCCTTTTGTCTGGTCTTTTCATGGTGTTAAATTCTAGCATCTGAGTTATTTTTCTTGAATAGGCTTTCTATCATGCTACCTATCAATTGGCCATCTTAAGCATCTGTCCCAGAGTTTTAAATGGGAACTTGGATACATCTTTCTCATTGTTTGATTCTCAGTCTTAAAGAAGATTTTTTGTCTTTTTATTTTTAGGCTTCAGCTTAGTAGCAATGAGGGAGAGAAAAGATTCAAATCTTGTGTTACCCCTCCTCTTTTTAGGATTGTTTTATTTCCACCCAAGAAACTTTCAGTGTAGAAGTAGAATGGAAGGGTGGTAGAAAGTATAATTTGATTTTCTGCTTATTTTCTTTTTATGCTATAAATCTTGTCTTTAGATACCTCCTTTACTGATTCAACTTTCTAAATAACTTGTAGCATCTGATGCTAAAATCAGATGCATCTCTTGTATCTATGTTCTTTTTTTTAAAATTTTTTTTAAAGAGGAAAAAAGAAAAGCAGAAAAAGAGGTATAAACTGCAGAATTTCAGAAAAAAAATAAACAGTAAGAAATTACTAGTTGATAAATTGCATATTGTCTTCTTAGATGTTCAATTTACAAAGTTAAAGCATATAGAATGGACATTCAAACAGTGAGGCTGCAAAAAGTTCTGCTCAATGATCCAATAACAACTTAGCAACATGGTTATCAATCCTACACACTTAAACATAAATGCAGTTATATTCTTTAGAGCACTTTCTGTTCCTCCTTTTACTTTAAAAGCATTTTTTTTTATTTAAAAAGAAACAAAAGCATGTAAAGGGTAGAGATAAAACAGAATTAAAAAATATAAACAATAAGAAATCACTAGTTAATAAATTACATATTATCCTCTTAGAAATAGTTGTTCAAGTTACAAAATTAAAACATACAAAGTAGATATTCAAACAGTGAGAGTGTAAATAGCTACACATGCATGAGTCTCTACATGTATTTCTATCCTTTATGTATTAGAGAGAAAAACAAAGCTTAGCAAGACAAAACAAAACAAATTCTATAAAAACATGAAACCAAAAAGTCATATAAAGCCACAAGAAGGTGATCTACAATGATTGCTGTGTTGTTTCTTATTATCTTCAATAGAATTGTCTATATCTTCAGGCATAAATGAATATAGCAGGATAATTGAATATAGCTGTATATAACAATATTAGTAAATATAAAACATTGTAGACAGTATAAAACTTCAAAGGCAGGTAATAATCAAACCATAGTGGATATTCTAGTGAATCTTGTCATCTTATGTGCAGTTGCTTATACTCTCAGACTTGATACTGTTAATCATAACAGCTTTGAATAAAATCAATACAAAACAGCAATCTAACAAACCAGATTTGTTTATAATCAGTCATGGTAAAACAGTGTAGGTTTTACAGAGCTTTAGATTAACTTAATAGGAAATTAAGGATGATTACCATACTATATCCTGTTATTTTTGGGATTACTGTCTGTGCCCTCAAATCTAGTACAGGTAGAATGACTGGAACAGAATATAATACATCTAAGCAGAGTAGTGTGAGTAATGTGGGTTTTAAATTCTGGTGCACTATTAACAATATAGTATATCAAGGCCATCTATGTTAGAGATTCTAGCTATCCTTCTCTGCCTCATTTCTGCTATGCTATTTTTCTGCCTGTTTGTCTAGTTTTCTCCTTCATTCTACTGCCTGCCCCATTCATTGAGGCCTTCCTGCCACTGTTCCTAAAATCCTGGTTTTTTTTTTCCTCTTTCTCTAGAATGTCCTTCAGTATTCTCTGTAGGGTTGGATTGGTGGTCACAAACTTGCCCAGTTCCTCTTTGTCATGGAAGCATCTTATTTCTCCATTAATTTCTAGTGACAGTTTTGCAGGGCACATCAATCTTGGCTGGAGGTTATTTTCTTTCAGGGATTGGAAGACTTCACTCCAAGCTCTTCTTGATCTGATGATCTGTGTTAAGAAGTCAGCTGTGATCCTGTTGGGTTTACCTTTATAGGTAATGTTTCTTTTCTTTGATGGCTTTTAATATTCTGTTTTTATATTGAATTTCTGGTATCTTGATTATTATATGTCTGTGTATAGCTCTGTTTTGGGTGTAGGTGGCTGGAGTTCTTTATGCCTCACACAACCGAATGTCATTTTCTTTTCCCATGCTTGGGAAGTTTTCCTTAATTATTTCTGTGAATAGTCTTTGTAATTCACCTGTATGTATTCCTGCTTCTTCATTCACATTTCTTATTCTTAAATTGTAGATTCTCTTGTCATCTTCTAGCCTTTGTATTGTTATTGCCTATTTCCTTGTTATTTTTAAGAGATCTTTCCTTTCATGATCGCACATTGCAAACTTGTCTTCAAGTTTTGATAGTCTATGCTTAGTTTCTTTTAAGGCATTTTGCCAGCTTTCAATGGAGTTTTTAATTTCCTGGTAATCTCTTTGAATCTGCTTCATGTATTCTATATTTTCTTTATATTTATTGAATATTTCTCTCCTTTTTTTGTGTTCCTCCCTTCTTCCATCTGTACCTTCATGAGAGATGCTTCCTGAACGCATTTCTTTTATTACTCTACTCATACCTTGCCTTACCTGATTTAATATTTCAGTTTTGAGCTCATCTACAAGGTTCTGAAGATATCTCTTAATGTCCATTAAAGCCATTAATGTACATTAATGTCTGATGTTGTGGGTTTGCCACCCTCAGTCTCCCTTGTTTTTCTCTCTCCTGGATCAGGCTTCTCTGATCTCTCAGGGTTCTGGGCTGGGGGTCTTGTCCTGCTTCTCTCTCCTATCATGGTCCTGACTTCCTCCACACAGGTTACAGTGCAGGTCCCAGCCTCCTTCCCTTTTGGCCACTGTTCCTCCAAAGCATGCTGGTGAGGGACCTCCGCCTTGTCCTGACTACTCTTGTCACTGATATGTAAGCAGCAGCTGCATATTCCTGCCCCTTCCCACCAGGTCAACCAAACTTCAGGGGCCTTCACCTGGTTAGTGGTTGCTAGGTGCAAGGAATTGATTTGGGACAGCTCATTGGGTCCCAGCCAGGGGTGTGGCTGAGTCCAAGCAAATCCCATGAATCTGCTCTGAGGAGGGAGGAATTAACTGAAGTCACTGTCACTCCCAGATCAGGCTCCTCTTGCCCGATTCCAACATGTCCTTCATTTGGTCATGCCCTTCCCATTGGTGGGGTCTCATTCCCAGCACTGACCATTGATTAATGAAGGTCCCTTTGCTGGCTCTGCTCTCTGTTGGGCTCACCAACCCCTGACTTCAGCACTGCTGTGGTTCCTGTGAGTGGTGGCAGGAACGAGTTTGAGTGGCTCTGCTGGCTGGTGTGGATTCACGCTGTTGCAAACTTGGCAAGACACTCTGTTCCATAATTTTTAGCTGTTTCAGTTGTAGTCCCAATGTATTTGATGAGGTTTTTTATGTTTTAATTTCTTCCTGTGTCAAGAGGATCCATCTCTCTCTGTCTGGGTCTCTCCAGGGTGATTTATTCTGGCATATGTGTTGTTTCTCCTGGGAGGCTTTGTATTTTGTTGCTCACTGATCGGCCATCTTGACTTCCACCTATCTATGTTCTTTTCACTAGAATGAACACTATTGGCTTTGAATATTTATAGTCTTTTTTTATAGTGAAGTATTGCTATATTGTTATAAAGGTAATATATGCACTTAAAAATAAAAATAGTCAGTGTTTCTCCCTGGTGCTCTATTATAGAGCCCCTTACCAAAAGTGACTCACTTTTGTCATTTCTGTTGAAATTTTTGGCAATTACCTCTATAAATTTGTTACAGATAGCTAAGTTAGATAGAAGTATCTAAAATAGATAGTCAGAGATGGACTCTTGAAAGAGCCAGTGTAGAAAAGAAGATAATTTGCAACTATGGGGAAGACAGGCACCTCCACCTGTCCATTCAAGACAGAAGATAAAATGAATACACCCTCATACTTTCAAAGGGTGCACATCAGAGATTGATATTTCAAATGGGTGTTGATCACCTTGAGGAAGACAGAAAGAGCCACTAACCCAACCCCCTACAGGAAAAGCCTCTGCTCGATATTCACGCCTGCTTGCTATGTGACTTACTTCCCTGTTTGATCCTCATTAAATCAGTTTTACCTGAGCAATTATTCTCGTAATCTTACTGGCTGACCATACTTTTATCCCACCCCTTGCCCACCTTATGATTTCCCATTTCTCCCCACCTTGTACCTGCCTCACCTTGTGGTTTTGCTTTATAAAAATCCCTAGAAAAGACAGTACCCTTGGCAACCCACTCTTGACCTGTTCTGTTTCTCTCAGAGAGCTTTCTTTCCCCTAATAAATATATTCTGTTCTTAATCTCCAGTGTTCCTAAAATTGATTCTTCAATTTTAGTGAACACAAACTCATACTGGACTAGCAGGTTGGGAGTTTCTTTTCTTTTATATCAAGTAAAAGTACTTTTTTGCCTTAATTTTTGTTCTGTCAACTTTAAGCAGTATCTGTTGACTTCTTGCATGAAGAATGTTTCATTTATTTTTCCTTTACTTATCTTCCTAGTTGTGTGTGTGTTACTAGGGGTCAAACCCAAGAGGGCTCTGCCACTGAGATACATTCCCGTCTTTTTTTTTTTTTAATTTTGAGACAGGGTCTTGTTAAATTGTCCAGGCTGCTCTTATACTGGAGCTACTTTTAGAGCCTCAGATTTCCTAGTAGTTGGAATAACAGACACGCACCACTGTGCCTCATCATCTTCCTAGTTTTTCAGTACCTATTTTTATTTTTATTTCTAGCTCTTCTTTTGGCTATGTTTGTAACTATAAATAATGTACCCAAATAACAATTTCTGCTAGATTTAACACAGCCAAGGGCAGACCAGAGTGAGTGTTTTATAATGTTAGATATTTGAAAGAAGTGAAATAGATGTTGAGCCTCTGTAGCCCAATTTTGGCTTCCAGTTTTACCACTGAGATAATCCATGATTTTTCCTCTGTGGCAGAGTAGGTGAGAGAGAGAGAAAGGGAGAGTTAGATGTCAACAATAACTAATGTACATTCACATAATAAAAAAAAAGCAGAGGGAAATAGTAAACTTTCCAGTCATCACATTTGACTTCCACTGACAGAAAAATTGAAGTCCCCAAAGGGACCTACCCAATGTAAAAGTTAAGAGCAGATGTTAGAATATAGTTCATTCTATTGCTTTAATATTTTGACTGTATTTAAGAGATCTCTATAATTAGTTAGAAATAAAAACAATAGTTTTCTAGTTGATTATAGGTGGAAGTGAGGATTTTTATCAATATTATATATTTTATAGGTCATTGTTTTTAAAAAGTAATCTTTAAATTGTGGTGCAAGCCAAAGGCCTGTACAGCAAACCCCATCCAGCCTTGCAACCTCAGCACTTTGCTTGGAACCTGGTGGGGCCCTGCCCAGTGACCCCAAGCAGGTTTAAAGCTTTGGGGCACTGTGTGGTATGAGCTGAAGGCCTGCATAGCATACTCCATCTAGCTGGTCAGTCTTGGTATGCCACTCAGAACCTGGTAGTGTCCTATCCAGCAAGCTCAAGCAGCCAGAGAGCTTCAGCGTAACATATTGGGTATGCTGAAGGCCCACCCAGTGGGCCTTCAGTATACTCCCCACATTTGAGGAGCCTTTGAGTGCCACTAGAGACCTGATAAGGCCTGACTAATGACCTCCACTCAACTGGGGAAACTCCTTGCAGTACAGAAAGATATCCTCAACCCAGGAAACAAATGAGAATTTACATTCAGCTTCCCCAGGGGAATACAGAAAAATGGCAAAACAAGACAGCAAAATGTAATCTCAAACCTTCAGTCCATCCACAACAAGCCTAGGAGATATGGACATAGAAGAAAATGTAAGCCATATACCTGAAACTTCTAAAATGATAGAATTGAAGTAAAGAAACAACTCAATGAAGCTGTAAACAAACTCAGATCAGAAATAATCTCCCAGGTAAGAGAAGAAATGATAAACAAAATAAAAGAAGTGCTGAAGAAGACATAGTTTACAAAATGAGGCACACTGCAAAAAGATGGAAACCTTGAATGAGCAATATGAGAAAGCAACAGAATGTATGAAACAGATTCAAAGCGTTATCCAGGAAATCAAAAATTCCCACGGAAGCTAGCAAAACTGCCTCAATGAAAGTGAAGTTGGCTTTCAGACCTTGAAGACAATATTGCATCTAGTGAACAGGAAAGGAAACATCTTTTAAAAATAACAAGGAATCAGGAAATAACAATTCAACAATTGCAAGATGCTGGAATGAAAGACAATATAATAATATTGATGGGTGTAAATGAAAGAGAAGGTGACAACACAAATGATATCAAAGGACTACAGAAGTAATAGCTGAAAATATCACAAGCATGGGAAAAGAAACTGACATACAGGTAAGTGAAACATATGGAATTCCAATTACCCATAACCAGAATAAATCTGCACCCAGATATATAATAATCAACATCCCAGAAATTCAACATAAGAACAGAATATTAAAAGCTGTTAGAGAGAAGAGATGGATAACGTATAAGGGAAAGCCCACCAGAATCACACAGACTTCTCAGCACAAACCATCAAATCAAGAAGACCATGGAGTGAAAATATTTCAAATCCTAAAGGATAATGACTTCCAAGCCAGATTGGTTTACTCTGCAAAATTGTCCTTCAAAATTTATGGAGAAATAAAATACTTCTATGATAAGGAACAGGTGAAGAACTTCATGACCACCAAACCAACCCTGCAAAGAATACTGAAAGATATTCTAGATAGACATATAAATAACTATGACTTCACAAACACCAACAGAAAAAAATGACTAAGCAAGGCAAACAATTAAACAGAGGGAAAAGGTAAAGAACCAACACCAAAAAGATAACATGACAAAAGTAAGCCAGTATATATCACTTATAACCATTAATGTAAATGGCCTCAATTCACCAATTAAGAGAAACAGACTGGCAGAATAGATCAAGAAACAACATCCAGTCATATGCTGTATACAAGAAACCCATTTAACCCAAAAGGAAACTCATAAACTGAAAGTCAAAGGATGGAAAACAATACTTCAAGCAACAGGAACAACAACAACAACAACAAAACAGAAAAAGAAGGGGTAGCTATTCTGTTTGCAGGCAATGTGAACTTCAAACCAAGAATGATCAAAAGAGATAATGAAGGTCAGTACATACTAGTTAGGGAAAAACTTCAAGAGGAAGAGATAACAATCTTAAATATGTATGCAACAAATTGAGAAATACTTAGCTATACAAAACAAATGTTAACAGAAATGAAAAATCAAATAAACAACACAATTATAATGGGAGACCTTAACATCCATTAGCACAAAGAGACAGATGAACTAGACAGAAAATCAGCAAAGAAATAACAAAACTGAATCACACCTGTGAACAAATGGACTTAGTGGACTTGTACAGAGTGTTCCCCCCAGCAACATCAGAATATACATTCTTCTCAGCAGTACATGGGACATTCTCTAAAATAGACCATATACTAGCCAGCAGAACATGCTTAACTAAAGACAAAAGAATTTAAATTATCTCATGCATGTTATTGGATCATAGTGCCATGAAACTAGAAATTAATGACAAAAGAAACTGCAAAGACTCCACAAATACATGGAAATTAAATAATACACTCCTGAGCAATCAGTGGCTCACAGAGGAAATTAAAGAAGAAATTAAACAATATCTACAAAAAATGAAAATACAAATACAACTTACCACAACCTGTGGAATGCAATGAAAGCAGTCCTCAGAGGGAAATATATTGTGGTGAATTCCCACATCAGTAAAATGGAATGAACACAAATAAAGAACCTGATGCTACACCTCAAACATCTAGAAAAAGAACAAGTTAAGGCCAAAGCCAAAAGAAGGGAGGAAATTATAAAGATCAGAGCTGAAATTAATGCAATAGAGACTAAGGAAACAATACAAAGAATTAATGAATTAAATACAATACAAAGAATTAATGAATTAAAGAGTTGATTTTTGAAAGAATAAATAAATTTGATAAGCCCCTAGTCAATCCTATTAAAAAAAAGGAAAGAAAAAACTCAAATTCAAGCAATAAGGAAGGAAAAGAAGGAAATCACTACAGACCCTGTGGAAATACAGAAGATCATCAATACATACTTCTAAAACCTTTACTCTCATAGGTTTGATGACACAGAAGAAATGGACAGATTCCTGGAAACATGTGAATTACCAAAGAAGGATCAAGAAGATGTAAAACTGCTCAATAACACAATTTCAGTTAATGAAATTAAAAATGTAATTAAAACCTTACCACCAAAGAAAAGCCCATGTCCTGATGGATTCACTGCTGAATGCTACAAGAAATTCAAAGAAGACTTAATTCCAACACTCCTCAATGATATTGAAAGGGAAGCAGTTTTCCCTAACTCATTCCTGGAAGCAAGTATTACTCTAATACGAAAACCAGAAAAAGAGCCAACCAAAAAATAGAACTACAGATCAATCTCCCTAATGAGCATAGATGCAGAAATCCTCAATAAAATATTGGCAAATAGAATGCAGTAAATCATCAAAATGATTATACACCATGACCAAGTGAGATTCATCCCAGGAATACAAGGATGGTTCAACATATGCAAATCAGTAATTTTGATACATCATATCAATAGAGCCAAAGATAAGAATCACATGATCATTTCAATAGATGCAGAAAAATCTTTTAATAAAGTCCAACACTCATTCATGAAAAGAACCCTACAGAAAATTGGAATAGATGGTCTTTACCTCAATCTGATAAA
Organism: Hydrochoerus hydrochaeris; assembly: GCA_004027455.1. Classification (NCBI taxonomy): domain Eukaryota; kingdom Metazoa; phylum Chordata; class Mammalia; order Rodentia; family Hydrochaeridae; genus Hydrochoerus; species Hydrochoerus hydrochaeris. The sequence goes on from PVLA01008643.1 coordinate 28,196, forward strand.
AGCCATCCATGACAAACCAACAGCCAACATCTTATTAAATGGCCCAAAGCTCAAAGCTTTCACTCTAAAATCAGGAACAAGACAAGGATGTCCATTATCACCACTACTATTCAATATAGTGCCGGAAATATTAGCCAGAGCAATTAGACAAGAGAGAGAAATAAAAAGAATAAGAATAGGAAAAGAAGTTAAATTATCATTATTTGTGGATGACATGGTGCTCCACATAGAGGATGCCCAAAACTCATTGAAAAATTTCTAGGTATAATATCCAAATTCAGTAATGTGTCTAGATACAAAGTCAACACTCAAAAATCAGTATCTTTCTTCTACACAAACAACAAACTCACTGAGAGAGAAATAATAGAAACCACATCCTTCACAATAGCATCCAAAAAAATGAAATATTTAGGAATCAATCTAACAAAGGAAGTAAAGGATCTAATCAGTCAAAATTATAATACTCTGAAAAGAGAAATTGAAGAGGATCTCAGAAAATGAAAAGACATTCCTTGTTCCTGGATAGAAAGAACAAACATTGTGAAAATGGCCATTCTCCCAAAATTGTTATACAGATTTAATGCAATTCCAATCAAAAATACAATTAGCATACCTCACAGATCTAGAGAAATCATTCCTAAAACTCATCTGGAACCAGAAAAGACCTAGAGTAGCAACAATTCTGAGCAACAAAGGAAAGGCAGGAGGCATCATAATCCCTTGACTTGAAGTTATACTACAAAGCTATTGTGATAAAATCAGCATGGTACTGGAATAAAAACAGACTTGAAGATCAATGGAATAGATTAGAAGATACAACCACAACTACAAACACACTCAGCCACCTTATCTTTGATAAAGGGCCCAAAAAGTTCACTAGAAGAATGATAGTCTCTTAAATAAGTAGTGCTGAAAAAACTGGTTTTCCATATGCTGAAAACTAAAACTAGACCCATGTCTATCACCATGCACTAATCTAAATTCAAAATGGATCAAAGATCTAAATATCAAAAAAGAAACACTAAATCTGCTGGAAGACAAAGTAGGCAGAAATCTTGAAGACATAAGGGTAGGCAGAGAATTCGTGAACAAAAATCCAACTGCACAGGAAATACTTCCCAGAGTAAGTAACTGGGATCTCATCTTATTAAAAATTTTTTGCATATCATAAGATATCTCCAACAGTGTAGAAAGAAAACCCACGAATTGGAAAAAGTCTTAGAGAACTGTCCCCTCAGACAAAGGACTTATATCAAGAATATATAAAGAATTAAAAAAATTAAGACCCTGGAAATTTAAAGACCCAATCCAAAAATGTGCATCTGAGATGAATACACACTCCTCAGCTGAAGAAATACAAATGGAAAATAAATACATGAAAAATGTTCAGCATCACTGGTCATTAGAGAAATGCAAATTAAACCACATTCCATTTCACTCCACAAAGAACAGCCAGGATGAAGAAAACCACCAGTAACAAATGCTGAAGAGGCTGTGGGGAAAAAGGAACTCTTCTACACTGTTGGTGGGAGTGTAGACTGGTGCAACCACTGTGGAAATAAGTCTGGAGGTTTCTCAAAAAGCTGGGATTGGAAGTTCCATTTGACACTTCTGGGCATATTCCCAGAAGAATTGAAAACATCATACTGCAGCGATATATGTGCACCCATGTTTATAGCAGCACGATCTCAAATAGCTAAATCTTGGAAACAACCTAAATGCCCATCAACTGAGGAATAGATTTAAAAGATGAGTTATTTTTATACAATGAAGTACTATTCTGCTATAAAGAAGGATCACATTGAGACTTTTATGGGTAAATGGATGTGACTTGGGACCATACTCAGAATTGAAATAAATCAAACTCCCATGTGTAAATACCATATTGTCTCCCTAGTGTAAGAAACTGAAAGAGTAAATAATACAAAATATTCAATAAATATTGTGAAAGGGTAAGAAACTGCTCAAAGGGGAAAAATATCTCAGGGAAAAGGAGAAAAAAAGGGAAAAGAAAAAATTTATAAATTTGTATATACACACAAGATAGCTAAGATGATTGTGCTACTAATTCTATTAGTTCTTAGAACAAAACAGTTAACATCCATATGATTAGATCAATTTTGCAAGTTTATATCTGGTAATCTGAGTAACTTTTTTGAAAATAACTATGCAAAATAACAACCTTAGTTATGTACCTACCACCTTGTTTTGAAAGCCTATATTGTCATTGCCTTGGGCTGTTACGTTATTTATTTTTCTCTTTTGTTTCTTGTTTTTCTCATAATTTGTTTTGTTTTGTTTTCCCCTCCAATACAGAAAGGATAGATATGCATGTATTGGCTTATATTTGCCTAGAACTTCTCCTAAAGAGTTTATAAGAATTGATTTTATTATGTGAGATAGTATGAACAGTTACTTTGAAGAAAATGAGACATTATGGTAGCCATTACTCATTTCCTATCACCTTGTTGTGAAGTCCAGTAATGCTTTTATTCTTTGTTTTGATTGGTTTTAGTCTGTTTTGTATTACTTATTTTCAATATATGTGAAGGTATGAATAGCTGTTTTAAAGAAAATAAGAGATATTATGGTAGCAATTGTTGATTTTCCTATTATCTGGTTTTGAAGGCCTGTAATGCTTTCATTCTTTTGTTTTGTTTGATTGTGTTGTGTGAGAAGATATGGGCAACTATTTTGAAGAAAACAAGAGACATTATGATAGCCACTGTTGATTTCCTTTTGTCTTGTTTTGAAATTCTGTGTTGTTTACATTGTTTTGTTCTGATCTGCTTTGTTCTGTTTTGTTCTTTTTAAAATAAAGAAATTCTTTTAGATTTGTTAATTTATTCATTTGTATGGGAACTAAGCTTTATTTTTGGTACTGTATTTGTCTTATGGACTTAAATGTTTTGTTTACTTTCAAGGATGCAAATTAATTTCTGAATGATGTTCTAACTCCCTAAGAGTATTATTGGAGTTGGAATCTTTCCTCATGAAGTGATAGAAACAAGACCGTGTTGACTATCAGGAGCATACAGGCAGGACCCTGATGGGGCTTCAGTCCAGAAGAAGGGGGAACAGTACTGATTGAAAGAGTAGCCAGGCTGCTCTGCAACCAGAGGAAGAGGCAAGTTTTTTGCTGAATTGCTGGGGTAGGCTAGGGTCTAGCATTTTTCAGTATGAGTGTGCTATTTTTATAAGAAATTTCTTTCTTGTGAAAGATGCAGATCAATAGTCATTTATTCTTGGAGGCATTATGGCACCAATTATTCTGGTTTTTATGGTGGACTGGTCTTGTAGTCAACCTGATTCTTATGATATCATTGTTGAATATCTGGGAGGGGAGGAGGAAAAAAATAATACATGCTATTTGTTGTGGTTTAAATATGAATTACCTCTCATAGATTCATGTGTTGAGGCTTGATCCCCAATGCAGCAGTGTTTCAAGGTGGGAGCTAGAGAGCTGACTGGATCGTGAGAGCACAGAGATTATGCACTAATCCATTGAGTTTCTGGCTGAATGGGTTAAAAGGAGGTGAGACCTACTTAGAAGTATGTTATTCAGGGTATGCCTTTTAAGGGTTCCGCCTGTCCCTGGTGCTTTGCTCTCTTGGCCTTTCTTTTTTTCACTGCTTCCTGGCTGGCATGAGGTAAGCTGCTGTCTACCACCATGCCCTTCTGCTATGTTTTGCCTTAACCACGTAACCTGAAACCTGGACTGAAACCTCTGAAACTCTTTACCAAAACAAACCATTTCCTTCTTGAAGTTATTTATGTCAGAAATTTTGTCCCAGAGGTGAAAAAGGACAGAATACATCATTTTCAAGGGATGAAGTTTAGGGTTATAGGCCTTGGTATTTTTCTATACCTTTTGAGTGCCATTTTCTCAAAGGGTGACAAGTAACAGCTCAAGGCCTCAGATTTTCTTTGTCTTCTGTACCTATAGGAGTTACTAATAGGAGTACATAGCATTATGAGCTCACATTTCTGTGAGCTGGTTAAACTCAGAAGAATCAGATTTAGAATATCATTTACCAAAAAGAGAAAAGAAGACCTATCTTGTTTGTTCCAATTACATAAATTATTCATGTTATTTGAGTAAGGTCTGGTTTCCTTTTCATTTATTGATTTGAATAAGGCATTTTTACATCAGAAATGTAGATGGCAGGGATTTCCTATACTTAATTTAATCCCTCATAACCAAGAAGCACCTTGATATAGACAAGTTTATGTAAAATTTGTTACAGATTCTGTATGTTTTACAAGGGTCTCACATTTTATTCCATTTAATTCAGTTTTCTGTATGGTGAGATATGGGCAGATACATTCTTCTAAATATCTTGGAGACTTTATGCTAGGAGCAGTTAAATTGTAAAATTTGTTTCAGTTTCCTAGAAAAAGATTGTTAAGTAAGTGTAGCTATTTTTATGTTGGTTTGGTTAGGTCATAGGATGCCTAGATAGCTGGTTAAACATTATTTCTGCATGTGGTGCGAGGGTATTTCTGGAGAAGATTAGATTGGTATGTTGAGGGGCAATATTCAGTCTGTTGAAGGACTGGATAGAAAAAAAAAAGGTAGAAAATTGAATGAACTTTGCTTGGCTGTTTGAGATAGAACACTGATACTCTCTTAGTGTTTTTGCTCTCAGACCTTCAAACCCAGAGTAGAATCTACACCATTGGCTCCCTGATTCTGATTTAAAAAAAAAAAAACCTTAATTTTTTTTTTTTGTTGTTGCATGAAGGATTGAACTCAGAGCCTTCACATCAAGCTACATACTGAGCCCCCCCCTTTTTTTTAAATTTTGAATTATGGTCTTGCTAAATCATTAAATTGCTCAGGATGAGTTTGAATTTGTGATAATCCTGCCTCAGGTTCCTAGAACGCTGGGATTACATGCATGTGACACCATGGCTTCTGACACTTAGGATTTTAAAATGCACCAGTGGTTTTCCTTGAATTGCAGCTTGCAGAGAGCAGAACATGGGACCTTACCTTTAAGATCGTGTGAGAAAAATATTTCTTTATATACATACACACATATATTTCTATCTTTTGGTATTATTTCTGTTTCTTTGGAGAACTCTAATATCATAAATGAGATATCTGACTTCAATTGGCAATTTTTGCCTTATTGACATTATTTATGATTCCTCCCTCTGTAAGAGATGTGTCTAAGGCTATGGTTGATATGAAGCTTGTTCTACTTTCTGTGATATCAATTTTTGTCTTTGTAACTTTTGGGAACAGATAGAGAAATGACACCTAAAAGTTAGAATAGTTAAATGACTAATGGAATGAAGTATAAAGGGAGGTTGAAAGATAGACTCAATGTAGTAATCAACGTGACTGTAACTTTTGCTAGGTCACTGAATACGCACAGAACTCTTATGAAGAAAAACTGGAGACCTTACATGGCAAGAACTGGTGGTAGCATTGGGAAGAAGTGACCTCTCACTTCTGTTGGATACCATTGGCCACAGGTAAGATGCTTATACAAAGGAGATTCTAGATTTTCTTAGAAATGGAATCCATGTCACACTGTATATCACCAGAGAAACAGTATTGATAAAATAGCTATCTGATTTATGATGAGATGTTGTATTATAGGCTTACAGATGCTGAGAAGTCCAGAGATCTGCTGTCTGAAAGCTGGCGACTGAGTAAAGAGTGGTATATGATTCAGTCTGAGAACAATGGGAGCCTTTGGTATAAATCCTAACCTTACAGAGATGAGATGAAATATTACAGTTGATCAGTAAGGCAGATAAAAAAGTAGTATTCATTTTTCCTTCACCTTTTGCTCTCTTCAATGAGTTGGATGATGTGTACCCATACTGGGCATGTACTTCACTGAGTTCACTAATTCAAATAGCAATGTCATCCAGAAACATCTTCTTAGACATGCCCAGAAATAATATTTAATCTTGTCCAATCAAGCTTACATAAAGTTCACCATCACTCTGTCTTTAGCCTTCATTCTGAAAGGCCAAATTTATGACTATGAAATTTAGCTCTTGCATAAAGTAAAGATGATGAACATTCCATGCTAACCAAGAAATAATGCTGAAATGACCTTTCGCCATGACTGTTATTTGGAGATGACTCTGTGTGTGTATGTGTGTGTGTGTATACATGTGTGTGTGGAGGTTGGGGATAGACAGGAAGAAAGGAACAGCTAAGTTGTAGATGCTAATCAAGCATAACTAGCTTAAGCAAAATAGAACTTAGCTATGGAGTGTAATTTGAAATCAAAGAAATGCCTTCATACCAAACTATTTGACCAGTTCAGTACCTTCCCATTAGTGAGTCATTGCTTAGGATTTATTTCCTGGAAAGCGCAGTGCTGATATCTCTGTAAAATGTAATATTATTTCACTGTAACACACTAATATTGATGGTTTGGTTTATTTACTTGTCATTGATTGATATTGGAGTAGACAGAGCAAAAGATGGTATTTTGGAAAGAAAATTGATGGTGAGATAGGAGGAAGGTGTGTGGAACACAAGCCTATGGGAAATTCACTTGATAAACCAAGACAAGTTGGGTTGCAACATATGAAAATTTGATGTCAATAAAGGAAAGGATTAGAATACCGAAGATGACGCCCTCCTTTTTTTTGTAGATTGTTTCCTAGGTTTTTACAAAGAGAGCTAACAACTTTTAAGCCTCCAAAAAATGCCCCAATTTTGAGGAGCAGAACAGAGCACTGAGAGTCAGAAATTCTATAACCATTCAAGTTTTCAAGTCTGTTAAGCAATAGTTGTGTGGTTTTCTAGTTCTCTTATTCTAGGGTTCCACGAATGCAGGTGCCACTTTACATCTGTTAGAACTAAAAACAAAAACAAAACAAAACAACAAACCTTCTCCCCCAAAACACCTAACTTTAGAGAGATCTTTGAAAGTTTAAATTAAATAAAAAAATACTTACTTGTCTCCTACTTGGAAACTTTTCATCCATCCCTTCATTTAAAATTTTACTTGTGATATCTATTTTCTACAACATCTTTCCACTGCCCCAAGGCAAAACAATCATGTTCTCTTTATTACCTAAAATTAGCAGGCCAGAAATCTTCTTTTCTTATCAGAGTTTATTGTTGTACATATGAGGTACCATGCCACTATCACAATTATATCCAGATTTGTTCTTTAAAAAACTCAGAGAAAAAAATCTTTCCAGTAATTTTCATTCAATGTGAATGACAAGAATATTATAGCTATAACATTGAAATAACCATTTCATTTCTTCCTGAGGAAATTTCATATTTTAAGTAATGAAAAGGGAATTTTACACAAAGCTAGTTTTAAGTAACATTATTTTCTCAGGTGTATTTTGTTACTTTCAGAATAGCATAATAATCAGGTGAAGTATAGTATAAAAAGTATGCATGACCTCTAGAATTTTACACTGTCTCCAACACATATTAAGTGATCAAAACTCTTCTTAAAACTTTTGTTGCTTTTCATAGCACTACACATGAGCTTGTGATTGAGTAAATTTTGGAACTGACCTTTTTTCTCCATTCATTATACAAACACTGAGTATGTTTTTAACATTTATTTTAAAGGATTAGCTACACAAAAGGATGCCATCAGCAGTTTTACTTAGAAGCTTAAATGTATATCTCATCTTTAAGCATATATGTATGTTATATGTATCATTTTTTCCTGTATCAGTAGAAACACTGCTTAATGTATGTAACTGCTATCTATTGTCACTCTGTCTGACCTTTGCAGGGTCAGACATGTTTTCTTAAATTAATGAAGATGAATGAATATCTTAGGATGTTTGGTTTGTGCTGCTTCAAAAGAGACAGTAGTAAATATGAAGGTTGAGTTTACCACATTTGCCCAATGATTTTGATTTTTACTTTTAGTCAGAGGTCTTCAAATTGTTTTATTTTTCTCAATTCTTTGTGATATTTGTTTCAAAAAGTAGTTGTATTCTTTGGGTACAAAAAACTTTAAAAAATTAATAATTACAATGTACACTAAAACATTTATAGTAGGTAGGCTATCATAGCTTGTCTTCTAATTAGTAAATAATTGATAGTTTAATTTCACACATTATAATGACAATGGAAGCATTTAGCTATAGCTTTTCCTTGCACATCTTTTTCTCTAATCATACGTTTAGTACTATATTATAATTGCTAAGCAACAATAGCATGGAATTTATTTCTACCTAAAATTTATGCTTGTGTAAAGTACATTTAAAAATCAAATAGTAACAGGAAAATAAGTATGCCTTATTTTCTTTTTGAACACTTTATTAGTCATATATATCATTTAAAATTTAAGTGTAAATATAATTTGATAGCCATGCTTTTCTAGTTTTTATACATCCTGTATTTAATTTAGTAGATAACTGGAAAATTCAATGGTACTGTATTATCTTCTATGAGAGTGATGTATGAAATATTCTTAAAACATGGAAATTTATCCTGCTTATTTTTCACTGTTTTGTATCAAAAGTGTCATTTAAAATACTGGATAACAAATCATATATTAATTTTTGTTATAAACCTATACTTTGTACAATTTTATTTTTGAACATATGGGAAAATGTGATTTTTCAGTAATCTAAATGTGAATAGCCTAACTATATCATCTAGGGAAACTGTTCTTAGTTTTCATTTAGTAAGTTTTATTTTGGGGAACATAAAAAAATGTCATTCATATTTAAAAGCTAATCTCTTTCTGGGGATGATACATACTTCAGACTCTATGAATACATTTTGAAAGAATTATTGCAGTAGATTTACAACTTACAAAAGGTGGGCATACCCTTTTCAATGATATAGTTTGAGATCCCTACCATTTCTCCCTTTTAGAAGATTTAGTCAGTACATTTACATTATTATTTACTGTTTTGGTATACTCAGTGTGTTTCTGTTTACCATATGACAGGTTTACTATATATATACATTTCAGTGTAACAGATACAGTGTGATGGAAGCTTTAGTCATTTTTACACAAATGCACTAGATTATATATGTGAAAAAAATCACTTTTTAAGGACTTTTTGATACAGATAAAGCTCATATGTAACTTTCTCCTCTCTGGTCTAACACAAATTATAATTTACATTTTTGTTTTCTAAATACTTCAGTAAAGTTAAATGTTGGCAAGCATTTTTCACGAATGTTATGTTTTTGAAATTGTATTTTACATTCTGATGTTTATTTTGGTTCTTGTTTGTCGGACACTTTATAAAATCAAAGAATAAGAAAACATACAGGCAAACAGTGGTCTAAAAATGTACAGAGACACAATCTTAGTTGATACACAGAAGTGTACATATTACTATCAAATGGAACACTTTGTGTTTGTGTGTGTTACGTACATTGATTGCTACTGACTTCCACATGAGTGCACAGTAATCTACAGCAATCCCACAGTCAGGTGTGGTTTTTGAGGAAGGCCACAGGCCTCAAGGCTTATAACAGGTATTTTTTCTTTCCCTAATCATCCACATGCCAGCACATGGAAGGAAATTTGCTTTTTCTTGCTTAAAGAGGTATATTTTTTGACTGCCTTTTGGTAGCTATGGAAGCTTTGGAAAAGGTTTATGTTATTACATGAAAGATAAATTCTCATGAAGTTTTTCTCAGTGCTATCTCACTTTCTGCAGCTCCTGTCTCAGCCAGGATGGCAGAGGCTGCCCCAGTTTGTGCAGCAGCTTTGAGAGTTCCACGTTGTGATCTCTGTAGTAGCTGGACAGAAATGCTCTGCTCTGAATGGGGAGGAAGAGATAAAAGTACATTTTATTTTGTTTATTGCAGTATATTTCATAGACTATGATTATATTTAAATATTAAATATACCAGATCAGCTGGGTATAATCCCAATTACTCAGGAGGCGGAGGCAGGAGGATCACTGCAAGTTCTAGGCCAGCCTGTGATACATATTGGGTTCAAGGCCAGCATGACTTACATAGTGAGACCCTGTCTCTAAATAAAAGAAAAAAAAACACACTCCCTGCAACAAAATCAAGCATTAAGTATCCTTGATTGGATTAAGATTGTATTAATCATGTGGACTATTTATTTAACACATCCTGTATGCTTTGTTGATTGTCTTTAGGCCAGGATTTAGGAAGTTTTGTCTTCTTGAGAACACTGCTTACGCCTATCTGTCCTACATATTTGCATTTCCATTTCCTCTGTGGAGCATCCTTTACTTTTGGCTACTTTTTGACACTTTTTGCACAAAAATCTGCCACTTTACTCTCTCAAATAAAGTCAAGATGTACTACACAATAACCTAGTTGAGAGAGATAGACTTGATATCCCGAGAAACATTTTTTTCTTATCTATGTCTACCACCAAATTTTGTACTGTATCTTAACATCTGTTAGAAATACAACAGTTTAGCTCTAATAAATATATAGGAAAATAACTCTGACATAAAATATTTTTATGCAGCTTTTGTGAAATGCTATAAAAATTAACCTTTAATTTCTTTTAATATAGTAGAAGTGTTTATATAATACTGTAAAGATATATGTTTAATTTATCAACCCAATAAAACTGGAGTTCTAAGTATGTACCTTCTTTATCAAAACAAGAGAATCTTTCTCTTCCCCATGTCTCCCATACAGAAATTAAATATGAACATTTTTAGTATAGCATCTATCTCTATCAGGCCTAGTATAACATTGTTAGATAAAAATTTTCTAATAAGTTTATGTTATCTGATGATTCTAAGAGTACCTCAGTATTGTCACTTAACATGATATATTATATATTGTTGGGAAAAATCCCAAATATTTTTATTTCTGAGTTATAAAAATTCATAATCTACTTGTATTCTTATATCCAGAGTACATACTAACTTGAGTGATTATTTAAATAAAAATATGAAGAAATCTTGCTATTTATGAAATAAGCATTAAAGTAAAAATACAGGGTACACCAACTGAGAAAACTACAGCATTAAGGGTCATCACGTGATCATTCAAAACAGCAGATATAAAGTGCTAGATGCCACAGGGTGCGTGCTTCCATTCCTCAAGCCTAAACTATCTGCTAATATGTTAAAATTTAGAAAATATATTAATTATCTGAGTTTATTAACACATTAAAGCTCAAATTTTAGTACTTTATAACATTCATTATTATTATTATTATTCTTGCTACACTTAACAGTATATCGTGATTTGACAATGAAAAAAACTAGAAATTTTTTGGTCCTATTTCTAAAAAATACATGTCTTTCCTTGGTTTCAGGTGACATTTTAAATTTATGTGTAATTTTTTTTTTTTTTTTTTTTGGTGAATGAGATATCTTTTTTTCTGGTTCAAAATGGCAAATTCTACTGTTTTCTTCTTGAATGACAAGTATTAGTATGTAACTGGAAAAATCAACACAAGAAACCTAGGTTTATGGAACCTTGTCATGGTTGACACATTATGTCAATTTGAGAAGTGTAGAAGTTTAACTAGGTGACTCAGCAGGGAGCCAGAGTTCTCACTTTGTAAACACCCTAAGCCTGTGCAAGAAGAGCCCACCGAGATGGTGTGGTTGGATAACCTGCATACAGTATATACCTGCATACAATATAAATAACCTGCATACAATATGAAGAAGGAAAAGAGACTAGCTCTGCCTGCCCTTCCTGCTTCTGTAGGCTTCCAGTGTCTTGAACTGTTACTCTCGTGCCATGCCATCCTGCTTTGGAGCCAACTGATTAAGGACTGAAACCTTTACCAACTGTGAGCTAAATAAACATTTCCTTCCTTAATTTTGGGTGTCAAGATATTTTGTCTCAGCAGTGAGAGACGAGTAGCTAAGGCAAACTTCAAATGTTACTTTTAATTTTTGTGAAAGCAGAATTTTGATTTCAATTAATTTCTAAGAAAATACAATAGATATTATTATTGTTTTCTACACTTAGTTTATATTTTTAAAACTGTACTTACATCAGAATCCATTGGAGGATATTTTCTTCCTTTACTCTTTCCAAGGCATTTTGTTTTACCTTCTTCCAATAACTGACACCAAAAGCCTTTATGAGAATCAAATCTAAAAAAAATAGGAAACCCCAAAGATACTTTTCAAGCAGTTTGTAAGATTTAAAGATCAATAGCATATATACTGTTATTTGGGTATCACTCTAAAATAGAGAAACTGGAATTCTTATGTTATTCTTTTGTATAGAGTCTTTTGGTGTGCTTCTAAATTCTCAGTCCAGATGTCATATTTTTAAGTTTGCCAGATTCTTAGTAGAAACTTTTGGGCAGTAAATATTCTGTTATAGAAATCATAAGGTGACTGTGTTGGTTTGCCACGGAGTGTTTACTTTTCAGATTCTCTAGCTATATTCCATTTAACTGTTTTTTGAGATATGTTTCTGTTTTGGTGATAGCTCCATATTAAAGTTATAGCATCTGTAAGTGGAAGTTTTTCCTTTCCATAGTTATAATAACAATAACAATGGCATGTTAAATTTATTTTAGTTTACCAAAATATTTCATGTAACTTTTTCTTATTGGAGCCTTTATTATAAGCCCTTAAGAAGAGGGTATGCAGGATTCTTCCCATTTTAAAGCATTTGTCATAGAGTTTGACTCTTTGAATATTCACTAAATATTAGTTCAATAAACAATGAAAAAGAAGGAAATTTTTTTAGCGGTTTATTTTTCTTGGACTACATACTTGGTCAGCATTAGAGTTGAGGCTTTCAGATTCTAGGGTTGAGGCCTTTTTTCCTTTACAGGTCTCAGGGTATGCTTTGTATTGTTGTTCATCGTACACCAAACAGTAATTTTGGTGCTTAGATATAAAAGTAGTCAACAATAATGATTCTTTTGCATTGCTTTTTTCATTCAATGTTTCTAATGTCATATCATCTTTGCCATTAGAAATAATTATCAGTTAGGATCAGTATTTCCTTTGGTCTTTAATGGATACTAATTTTGTGGATGCTACTTCCAACATTTTTCTTAAATAACAATGTGAATAATTTCGGAATTCAAAGAAAAACACATTTACACTATTTTAAAACCCCAAAATACCTGAGGATAAAGTTGACAAAAAGTATGGATGTGGAAAACTGAAAAACAGTGTTAAGAGAAATTATAGAAGGCCTAAATAAAAATGGAGCTATACTTGGTAAAACATTAAGTCTCTCCAAACTTATCGATAGATTTAGTGTAATTCTAATTACAATTCAGGCAATCTTTTTTCTTTTGTAAAAACTAAAAATGATTTAAAGTGTCTATGAACACCATGGGATTTCCTGTCATTTTGATTCAAAAGCCAATAATGCTTTTATTCTTGGTTTTGATTGGTTTTAGTCTGTTTTCAATTGTTTGATTCCAATATGTACAAAGATATGGGCAGTTATTTTGAAGAAAACAAGAGACATTATTGATTTCCTAGTGTCTGGTCTTGAAATCCCTCATTCTTGTGTTTTGTACTATTTTGATGTGTATTAGCTTATTGTGTGTGAAAGTATGGACAACTATTTTGAAGAAAACAAGAGACATTATGGTAGCCACTGTTGATTTCCTGCTTCTTCTGAAATCCTGTGTTATTTGCACTGTTTTACTTTGCTCTACTTTGTTCTGTTTTATTTTGGTTTGCTTCATCTTGTTTTATTCTCTTTAAAATAAAAAAAGTGTCTATGAAATTGTAAAGAATCTAGGCAAGCTAAAACAATTTGAAACACTTTAAAAATAAAAAGCTGGAGGTCTTCCAGGATATAACTTCATTTACAGTAATGCCACAGTAATCAAGGTTGTATTAGACTGCCATCAGTTCTTACATGGGTCAGTGGAATGAAGCAGAGTTGAGAGTAGGCCTATCTATATACCAGTGTAAACTTATTTTCAAAAAAAATAGGTGCCAAACTAATTCAATAAGAGATAATTAGTCATTCAAACAAATTTAGTAGAAAAATCCAATATTTAAATGAAGTAAGTGAACATTAATTCTTACATCAGACTATATATAAAAATTAATGCCAAATGGTTCACTGGCTGAAGCCTAAGGGCTAAAGCTATATAAATTATGGGGGAGGGCCAGGCATGGCAGTGCACACCAGAAATCCCAGCACTTTGGGAAGCTGAGGCAGAAGGATCACAAACTCGAGCCCAACCTGGGTAACTTAGTGAGACCCTGTTTCAAAATAAAGAATAAAAAAATGGCTGGCAAACTCTGTGGGTTCAATTCTGAGTACTAGATCAAAAAACAAAGTAAACAAAAAACAGTTACAAAAGAAAATATAGAGAAAAATCTCAGAAAATTTTTTATAACCTTGGGTTAGGCAAAGTTTTTAGGATGAATAAGAAAATAATAATTTTGAGTTCATCAAAATTTAAAGTTTGTGCTCACTTCAGCAGTACATATACTAAAATTTTACTAATACAGAGGAGATTAACCTGGTTCCTATACAAAAGAAAACCACAGACCGAGGGGAAGTACATGTAAATGATTTATAGAAAGAAACTTGCATTCAGAATATGTAACTCAATATAAAAGATAACAACATTAATAAAAATTGAGTGAAATATTTAGTGAAACAAATACTTTACCAAAGAAAAAATGTGAATTATCAAATAAACAAATGAAAATTTACTTCATATCATTTCCCATGAGGAGAATACAAATTAAAATTACAAATGAAACAGCACTGACTAGAATGAATGAATTTAAACACCAAACTCAAGCATTGGCAAAGATGTAGAACAGGTACAACTGTCATATATTGTTGGTAAAAATGAGACCTATTATAGTCACTTTGTAAAATTTCTTATAAATTTAAATACATGATTACTATGTGACTCATTTCTAGATATTTGGTCAAAGAAAATAAAAATATACATTCATGCAAAGATCTTTACACAGATTTTCCTAGTAGCTTTGTTCATAACAGTCAACAGTGTAGAAGTGATTCTGTCCATCAACTGATGAAGAAGTAACACTCAAAAATAGAAAGATGTAACAGGATGAAGAATCTCAAAAGATCTATGCTAACTTGAGGAAAGTAGTCTGATTGTTAGACGCCAGGGCTAAGAGAAAAAGCATGAGGAAAATTCTGGATTAATGGAAATGTTCTATATCTTGCTTGTGGTGGACACAACTATAAACATTTGTTAAAATTCATTGAACTATGTAATTACAATGAGTGATTTTTAAATTATACATCACAATAACATTTTATGGTATAAATTTGTGTATATGAGAGAGAAAAAGAAAGGGTCAGTCTATAATGAAGTTAATATTGTACAATTTATAACTATAGGTTTTTAAAAAGAATGCAAACTTAGATTTCTGCCTCTAACCTGACATGCTTCTGGTATTAGGTCATAAGGTAATCATATCCCACTTATGCAGATCCTATTTCTCATCATTATTAAAGCAACTGTAAGATCAGGATATAACATGACATGTCTTCATGCCATTTACATTTCTATTTGAATCTGTAAGACAAATTAATTAGTTTTATATCTAGAGGTATAAAAAGGCGTTAATAAACAGTATTATTTAAATATAATAAAAAAATCTTTTGGAAAATACTAATACAACAACATTTCTGGAAGTCTGCTGTTGATATAACATTTTGCTATCACCAATTTCTACAATTAAATTGACATGTTTTAAGTATTCAAATTATCAAAATTCAGCTCTTACCTTTTGTTAATACACCTTGCTGTAGATAGTTGATTCAAACATATATCTGTTGTATGTTAAAATAAGCAGTCTTCCAAGAGGTTTTTCTAAGGAATACTGAAACTTACATGTGTTAAAATTAAGAAATAAAAGTATTTTATTTCATCCCTGCTAATTGATTAGATAGTATGCAGCAGTTTATTTGGAAAAAAGTGAGTGTGCATGTGTGCGTGCATGTGTGTGGCTGTGTGTGCGCTTTGCTGGCTCCTACCCTAGACATTTGTGTGTATAAGTTCATAGGTAGTGGGTATAAGTTGTCTGGATGGGAATGAGGAGAGAAGAGAGAAAATGTATCATGTCTATTTTCTGGGTGTTGGAGAGACTTGGTCTGGTGTGTTACAGAGGTCAGCCGCAGTTACAAGGTGAAGGGAATGCTGCTGTTGAAGGGCCTTGTGAGTTTGGGAACACAAGCAGTACTGTTTCAGAGCCCAAGTGAAGAAGTTTATGGAGAACACGGAGAAAGGTGTCGTCACATGTATTCAGAATAGCAGCAATGTCCTTCTGAAAAATACTCTTAGTACCACTGATGAAAGTGCTAATATTACTGATGTCTGGTCAAACAACAAAGAAGAGACATTTTTAT
Source organism: Hydrochoerus hydrochaeris (assembly GCA_004027455.1). NCBI lineage: Eukaryota > Metazoa > Chordata > Mammalia > Rodentia > Hydrochaeridae > Hydrochoerus > Hydrochoerus hydrochaeris. The sequence goes on from PVLA01008643.1 coordinate 44,460, forward strand.
ACAGGCATTGGCAGCTGTGGTCCTGGCTGGCTCTGTCCTTTGAGAGCTTTCAGGAGGTCAACATTTTAGAACTGTTACAGATGTTTAGTGTCTCTCTGAATGGTTACCCTATCCCGAAGATAGGGCTATTTTTATCATTGTGTCCCCAAAGTAATGGACATAATAGTAATTCTATGTTGAATTTAAGTGTAAAGTATGACAGTCTATCTCCTGGGGATCTCTGAAAATGGATAGGAGAGACCTGTGCAGACCACCAAGATTCTATAAGGAGTCAACTTCTAAACAGTCGCATTATTCTATATTAATAAAAATGTGATTCACTTTGGGCAAATAAATCCTAGGGAACATTCAGATAATGCTTAAAAGTTAAAGTACAACTGAAATGTTTTTAATATTTCTACACACAAGTAGTGTAAATAAATTTCAAAATCAAAATGCCATCATTAAGATTTCTAATATAGGACAAGCACAAAATTAAAAAAAAATTCTTCTCTGACAACAATACTTTTATGATTTAATGAATTATTTCAATGATACATATTTTATTTTTATCAACTTTTTGAGGTATAATCCATATGTCATATTGTTCACTTTTTCACTGATACTTAGCATATTAATATAGTTGTGCAACTGTCACCACAATCATGTTTTAGAACATTCCTACCACCTCAAAAAATCACTAGAGTCCACTGTAATGAATCCTTCCCCTCACCCTGCTCCCAACTCTTCAACCACGAGCTTTCAAATAGATTTATTAAAGTTTTCACACTTTAATACTAAATATTCAAGTGAAAATATGGTTTCCTTAATCTTAACACATATATTAATTGACTGAGGAATGAGATACCAGATTCAAGTATTTAATTAAGTAGTACTCCTGAATGTGACGACGTAGTTATTAAAAGTTAGGTATTAATTGTGAATGGTGAGATGCATGACAAAATAAGAAACTTATACTTCTCATTTTAGTTTACATACTTTAGCAAAATCCAAGTCAGGCATTATTTTTCCTTTTTTCTTTCAGATGATTAGGCAGTTTCAAAATACTATATAATAAATAAGCTGAAAGCTAAAATAATGTCAGTATATCAATCCTAAATCACAATTTAGGGATTACAGATGGAGAACTGTAAAAGTGTACTTTAAGTGACCATTTATGTTAGGTTTGTGATTCTTATTTTAAATCACATACTCACTGCTAATTTCAGAATTTATGTTTGCATGTTTCATTTGCCATTCAAAACCCATGATTGTAATACTAAGCCTTTAAAACATCATAAACTGTCTAGTGACTTTATATGAAATTCAGAATTCTTGAGCAATTATTTTAGCAGTTATGGAAAAGAACAAATAATATTTTTGAAAGTAGAAGAATTTTGTAATTCTTCCTGAAAACAGTTTTGATACTAGAATTTGCTACACTGAAGATAATTAGAGACCTCTTAAATTGGAGTACTCAAGATTATGCAAAACTGTATAGCAAAATCTTTGCATGGAACTAGTTTTAAAAAATTAAAAGCATTTTTTGGTGCTGAGTTTTGAATGCAGGACCTTGCAATTGCTGGGCAAGTGCTCTACCACTGAGCAAAATCCCCAGCTCTGTACAGGGCTAATTTCATCCACTTTTTTCATACTGTGTATAAAGCACAAAATTTATGTGATTAGTGGAGAATTCATACTGATTTGTAATTTAGTACATCCTTAGGGAAATTTAACTGAAAAAGTAAGTAATTTTAGCATCAGTGATGATCTTCACTATCATTAGCAGAGTAAGAAGCAATAGTAACATATGCAAAGGATTTTGTGGCAATTGGTATAAATTATATTTCTGAGAATATACATTTTGTATCCATAGTCACATCCAATATTTTCTTTCTTTCTTTCTTTCTTTCTTTCTTTCTTTCTTTCTTTCTTTCTTTCTTTCTTTCTTTCTCTCTCTCTCTCTCTCTCTCCCTTCCTTCCTTCCTTCCTTCCTTCCTTCCTTCCTTCCTTCCTTCCTTCCTTCCTTCCTCTTTCTTTCTTTTGACAGAGTCTCACTGTGTAGGCCAGGCAGGTCTCAAACCCACAGCAATACTCCTGTCTCAGCTCCAAGTGCTAGTATTACAGGGGTGTACAACTGTGCCCAGCAAATCATTAGTATTTTCAAACACCACACCAACAACTGTCAGTACACAGTTAATAACAAGGAAGGGTAAATAGTGAGAATGCGGTTCAGATAAACAACTGGGAAGGCCATAGGTGGATAAAAGATTATTTTAGACCTAAGATAGTGACACAAAACTTCCTAATATCCTATGGCAAGTGTGCTGCTGGTTTTTGCAAGGTATGTCAGGTCAAGTAGTGACTGGCAAGAAAATATAAAAAGAAGCTAAATGGAAGTACATTATTTCTATCAGTAGGGTGAGAGTTTGGGGAGCCCTTCTGGACCAAAAACTTATTTCAGGGACTGCATAAATCTTATCTTGCTACTTTACCCACTGAGACTCCAACCAAGTAAAAGAATCATACAATGGGTAATTTCAGCCAGATACATAGTAGGTGCAAAGTGACCCACAGCTCTTTGCATACAGTATACTGCTTTGATATTTATTCTCTTAAGTTTACATTGCTTTTCCAGCAGTGGAGATGAATAAAAAACTTGCTGCCAAGTTAGATACAGGAGGGAAAAATACACAGCGTGCAGGTCAAGGACCATTCCTTAAGAAAAAGAGATGACGTCTTTATAGAATACTTCACTTCTTATTTTGAAATACAATGGCGTTCCATATAATCTACATAAAAGACCAAAAGATGAGTTCCTTGAAATAGAAAACTGTTTAAAAAATAAAAGCTTTTTGTTCCTAAGAGAAACTTATAAAGATATACAGCAAGAAGTAGACTCAAATTTCTAGCTGCAAACTGAAATCACTCCTCTTTCTTTAAGGTGTAAATTTTAAACACTTACCATGAGTCTCTTAGTACTTGAATTGAGATCTACAGAATTCTGACAACATTAGCAGTATAGAAAACAGGGGTCAATATGTTAATAGTAATAGCAAAGTAATTGACTCTCAGGAAGGAAGCTAAAAACTCCAAAGTTCTACCTATTTTTTTGTTCTCTATACCAAAATTCTCTCTCATGTGTCTTTAAATATGATTGTTTCAAGATAATAATAATTTTTCTTTTTTTGGTCCGGGATCAAACTCATGACTTTGCACTTGCCACTGAGGTACTGTACTGCTGAGCTATAGCCCAGTTTGTTGGGAGACTGAGGCAGGAGGATCAGTGCAAGTTTGAGAACAGCGTGGGATACAAAGTGAGCTCAAGGCCAGCCTGAACTGCATAGTGAGACCCTGTCTCAAAAAGGCAAAAAAAAAAACCCCCACAAAAAACAAAACAAAAAAACCCCAACAACAACAAAAAAAACCAAAACTATTTGATTTTTTTCCCTGTCAATGCTTCACCGCAAGGGGGTGCTAAATAGTAAAAGAAATCTCACTTTCTAAATTGATACAGGACAGAGTACAATGAGAAAACCAGTTAATCTGTAATCTGTGGAACTGTTTTATACTGGAAAGGAAAATGGAAGAATTTCATACTACAGTCTCTTTCAGCTTATTTAGGGCTCAGTCCAACAGCTCTAAAATTTAAAAAATGTTCATGTCGATAATCAGGTTCAGAGGCCATCCAGCTCAATATCTTTGGGGTGCTATAGGCATGTGAGACACAAATACATAAAGTTACTAAAAGGAGATCTTAGTTACACATATGGAACCAGGGCTAGAGACGGTTAAGAGGCACTTAATCAGACATACACATAGACTTGGGAGTGAGTCTCCTAACCTTGTTCTTTATGGAGACAATTATCTAACAAAAGCAAAAGAAACCACAAAAAATCCATCAAAAACAACAAAATCAAAGTAGTGCTATAACTTCTAAGGCCTCTGAAGATGATTACAGGGTCATATTTATAGTGGATAAAGACAAGAAACAAAAAAACTTATGAATTCCTAAGTCTGAGCAAAAATAATACATCCTTCTCTGCCTATTCAGTTATACACTGGACCCTTTCTTGTATGCTATTGTTTGTGAAAATTTCCAAACCACCTAGTTAATTTCCTCCTTATCTTCCTTAGAGGTCCTACTGTTGTTTGGTAAATAGGTTTAGCTCTTAACAACATACTTAAAGTCCTGTAGCTGCTTGTAAGGTTAGTTGTTGGTTTTAATTTACATACATGTATACCTGTACTTATAGCAGCACAACTCATAATAATAAAATTTTGAAAGAAGTCTAAATGTCCATTAACAGATGAATGCATAAAGATAATTGGTGTTCATATACAATGGAATATTATTCAGCCATAAAAATTTGGGTCATTTGTAGGCAAATGGATGAACCTTGAGACCACAATGCTAAGTGAAATAAATCAGATACAGAAGGTTAAATATTGCATGATTTCTCTTATTTGAGAAACCTAAAGTAAAAATAATTGAAAGAGCAAAATAAAAGATAGATGATAGGAAACAGGAAGATATACTTTGTAGAGATGTGAAGGGGATCTGGAGATGAGGAGAGATGGGAGAGGGAGTAAAAAGGATGACGATGCAATATTTATATGTATAAATTACCAGGATAAATGTGTTTATTATGTATTGCAAACAGATACTAATAAACCTGATCCAGAAAAAAAAGATTCATAATTTCTTTTTTCATTTTACTTCCAGAGGAAATCTTTTGAGTAGTTATGAAACAACAGAGGATTTAGGATATTTCTTCATTTCACTATTTAAAAGTTCTTTCCCAAATGTCAACCTGGAAAATATCAGTACAAAGGAACAGTAATCTGACAATTGCATTACCAAGCTAAAATGTGTTTAATGTTAGTTCTCTACTAAAACTTCAATACACTAGTTGGAATATAAACTTACGTTAAAGCTTCTGAGTAATTATAGTGAGGAGATACTCCAAGAAACTTCTGAACTTCATCCATTACGGTAGCTGGATCAGTTCTTAGCTGCTGCCCATCGATAATTAGCAACTAAATTACCAAAAGAATAGTAATAATAATAACAATAATACTACACAGTGAAAAAACACATGTCAAGTGTACAATGAAAAATTTCTGACTCTGAACTTATTCAGAGATACTCTCCTGAGGGGATTTGCATGCATTGTTGTTAGACACAGTCTGGTCATCCTTGTAAATGATACGGAACAGGAAATAAATCATAGCAATTAAGTACATCCGTGTTTTGTAATCTTAGAAATTCTGCAAACACCATGAAAATAAAGCCAGTTATGGGAAGCAAGAGATCTTAGAAATGTGACTGTGAAATAATAGATATAAAACAACTTTCAAAATAAACAGAGCAATGATTCCATGGGTCATATTGGAAAAGAACAATGTAGAAATAAGCCCAGGTGTAATGAGACACAAGAGTTAGCATTCTTCCCAATTCCACTGAAGAGTAGCATATGGAGAAGAAGGTAAGATTCTGAGACCCTGAAGATGGACAAAAGTTCCTCAAGAAGCCAAGGGAAATTACTTATTATTGACTAGGGTAGACAACAAGACAAAACAGCAATAGTTTAGGATGGAAGGCTATAATGCCTGTAATGCAACTCTCTCAGACCTCTTTTTTTTTGTATTTTCAATTAGTCTAGACTAGAATTGTTCAGTGGAATCTCTGTGTTGATAGACATTATTTAGAGCAGCCATGTAAAATATGTAGCCACTGGACATTAGAAATGTGCCTAATGTAAAAGAGAAACTGAATTTTTAATTTCACTTCATTTTCATATAACCTTCATGAGCCAGATATGGTAGCAAGTGTCACACTGAGCAGTATGTTTCTATATATACAAATGCACACTACATCTGAATTTTTATGCAATCCAGTGTAGAAGTTGGTTTTGTAATTTTAAGTTGATAATAAGTCAAAGGGATAAGAAAGAAATCTGAGGAAAATGCGGGACTTATGAAAAATTCATCAAGGTAGTTCAGAAAGGAAATAATGGCACTTAATTAGGCAAAACAATATTTGTTTTGTTTGGTGAATAGGCTTCCTTTCAAGCATTATTCATGTTTGAGTAAGAATCAGAGATTTGAAGCTTTTGAAAGCCCTTAAGATCAGGAAAGGCATTCACGAAAAAATGGAGCAGGGAATGTTATCTTAAAATACTCTTAGAAAATTAAACTGTTTTTCTGCTTTTGCTTGTTTTTCTTTCCCGCAGTTTCATTATTTACAACGAATAGGTAAAAGCTAGTAATGTTTTAGTGAGTAATAATTTCCTCTATCCTGGAGGCAAAAATCATCAACTTAATGAGATTGTTACAGGATACACATTTTTATTGCTTTATACCTGAAAGGGGGGGAAATAAACAAGCCATCTCTCGATGTGACTGGCATACCACCCAGGAACCAAACATCTTTTCTGCAATGTTTTGAGTTCCGAGGGTGCATGGGGCCCGGCAGAGATGACTTCGTAGAAACTGAACTTCAGAGCTGCAGGGTCTTCGTGAGATCGCTGATGCTGTAATGAAAAAGTGGATAATTAATCTAACCTGAACCATAGGCATAAATAATTAAAAACTAATCTTTGTGATAAGTCTTCAAGCTAAAAGAGTGCTTCACTGCTGGAGAGTTATTTGTTTTGAAATTAATAAAGGATGAAAATGTTTGCTTGGGGCATCAAAATTTAAAGTTATGACACTGATGACAATATATTTTTTGAGAATTTATTTGGTAGTGGCTACATTCTTATTAGGACTCCTTACCTAACTTTACTAAGTTGCTTCCTTGGTGTATATATTTTATTCTGAAAACAAATTTTTAAAAGTTCCATTAATGTCCCCTTTTCAGCCCCAAAGCAAGTCATTTATCATGCTCAGTGAATATCCATAATATAAATGCACTCTACTAGTTCTACAAAATAGTTTTGCTCCATGTAATTTTAGATTAGAAAAGCTCTATTGGCTATTCTAAATGGAGAAACTACTGGAAACTCTGACATGTACATTATCTGAAAGCCACAGCTTTTATCGTATATTATCTAGCATCTAAAAACCAAGATTATTTTATCTAATGGTAACCTTTGCGGTGAATCAGAATCATTTATTGCACAGAAAATGCAGAAATCAGCAATCCAAAAATGAAAATGTTTCATAATGGGTCAGGCTCAGGCCCATGGTTTTGAGAAAATCACCTTTTCCATAAATTCACCAATAAATATTCAGGCTTAGTGGTGAGTTTGAGGCTGTTTACATTTAGTTGAATAGCAAATTTGTGCAATTGGGATTCAAATTATTGCACTAGAAACTCTGCTAGACTTTGTTAAGGCCTGCATTTTGCCACTGCGGAGTGATTTATTTGCAATATTTAGGATGTTTTGTTAGCTTGCAGCCTTGAAACCTCCTTTTTCTGTAAATTCCTATTTTTTCAAGGGCTAAGCGGTTGCCAAGATCCAATTATTGGAGTCAATTAGGGCTTATTTTTCTTTTCTCTAGATACCTGGAAAAGGTAAAAGGTGCAAAATCAAATTTGTCAATTTGCAGAGTGCTCTTTATTTTGATTTAGAAGATGGTTCTAGGTTTGACGTGAATGAATAGTATGGAGTTGCAGATTTCCATGGAACTTAGTTTTCCAGGATATTTTCAATGCTATTATGCAGATTATTATCAGTATGCTCATCTAGGATTCCATATGCTTTGTATGATATTTTCCCACTCTGTCTCTACCACAAAAAACTTTTCCTGACAGTGTTCTTCCACTGTGAACCCCAAAAAGCTGCTTTTGTTAAATAGCAAAGGGGACTTGGTTCTAAGAGACTGTAGTCTCCAATGTCCTGATTATTTAGAACTTAGTTGTTTGAAATCCTGGGAGATCTGAGCATTCAGGTCACTTGGAATATAGACAATTAGCTTCATATCCAGCCCACTTGCAGAGTTCCAGATAAAGAAACTCTAAATACACACTGTTTCACATTCATCTGAACTTCGCAGTTTCTAAGGAAATAGGAACTTCAGTCTGCTTTTCAGGCCTGACCTGTTGACAAACCCTTTACAAATATATAGCTCTGGTTTTGCAAAATGCTCCTTCATTTTACCTCAGTCTCTCTCTCTCTCTTACAAATTTTATCCTTTCTTTAGGAAAGGCACAGTGGTTCTGGTATTCAAACTTCTCTATAGCAGCTAGTTAATGAGTCTAACATCCCAGGAAATCTTTAGGATGAGTTTTATCACCAAATTGCCCATCACTTAACACTTTCTAATTAATAAGTTTATTTATATGTATAGCATTTAGCCAATGAGACCGAAACCAGTTTTAAATATACAATTCACATTTATTAATATAGCTTTAAGTTACTTTTAGAGTAAGACTCTGTACATGTTATTCTTAAAACCATTTGATCAATGGGTGAATATATGAATATTATGGAAATATTTTTTAAAATTATAAAACTGGGTTATGACATCTAAGGATCCTTGAAACCGCAGTCTCTGGCTGTGTTTTATTGTATTCTTCTGGTTAATTTTTACTGCTTTTTATCGAACTCTTTCATTTGCTAATGAGAATAAATAGCACTGACAGGTTTTTTTCCCCCTAGCTGTTATTCTTAATAATAAATTAAAGTACAAATATATTTGATAAACGTTTTCTGATGTACTGTTCAGTTATTTCAAAGTCGTCATTTTTTGTGCTAGATTCTAGCCAATATCAGAAACATCTTGACTAATAAGTGTATATGAAAGACTTAGAACACCTTTAGAAAGGTTGGGATTTCAGAGGTGAATTCTTGTACACTCTTTGTGATTAAGTTGCTTCTTCAGTGTAAGCAATTATTCAACCTCTTGTAGAGCTTGGCTGAGCAATCTATAACCTTACAGCCTGATTTTGTAAATAAAGTTTCATGGGAACATAGTTGTGCTTGTTCATTTACATATTTTCTTTGCCTGCTTTCAGAATATAATGGCAGAATTATAGCAGCATATAAACTGCAAAACCTGAAATTTTGCTATCGAGCCCTATACAGAATACACATATTAGTTCAAAGATAATGATTTTAAAACATTATAACATTTACTTTTTAAATGGAGATGAGTATAAGCATATATACAATATCTTGCTTCTTATATTTTCATTGAATTTATTATATTAATGTATTTTATTAAATAAATTGATTAAATTAATAAAACACTAAAGGCAAAAGAGTTGGGTTTTTTTAGAGAAACAAAAATATTTACCTACTTTTCTGTAAATATCAAACAAGTAGAAAATCTCTTATGCTAAACTTGAGATTGTGAGTACTGCTAAAGAATGTCCTTCATTGTCCATATCCCTTCTCTCCCTGTTGGATTCTGCCTTTTGCTTACCTGATACCAGGAATACGCTCGGTCCGATGGGTCAATGAGAATGGTGATGATCTTGGCTTTGGGGACAAGAGAAGCAGCTCTTTTAGGAGCTTCCTCAGAGTGGAAGTAATTTGCACTCTTCTCAAACAGAAAGTCAGTTGTGACATTAGATGGAACTGGAAAGAAATCCATATACCTAGAAAAGGAATATTTTTCCTCAAAATAAGATCCTGGTTTACATTAATTTCCTGGTGACTGAAGATGTTAGAGGTGTCCAACAAATTAGTTTTCTAAACGAAAACCATTTTCTGTAGCACATTTGTCCTCCATGGTTAGCACATGCCTATAACGCCAGCACCTGGGAGGCTGAGCAGGAGGATTGCCATGAGGTCCAGGCCAACCTCGACTACAGAGTGAGTTCAAGGCCATACTGAACTGCATAGCAAGACCCTGTCTCAAAAAAAAAAAAAAAAAAAAAAAAAGCTAAATGAAACATAGTTAGCAAAGGAAACATATCCAATGCACTAATGTTAATGGATATATTTTGTTTTGCTCAATATTAGATAAAAAGATCTGAGATAACAAAAATGTGGACAAAATGATTAACCATACTATGTAAAATACATCTTAATGTAGAAAAACTGTACAGAAAAAAATTACTAGTACTCAAACAATAAGAAAGTTTGATCAAAACAGATGATACAGTCAGTTGAAAGAATTTAAAAGGATTTAGACAAAGCATTTTTACTTTATCATAGTAAAATAACTTCACTAACACTAGTGTGTTATACTATTATATTTAATCATATAGTGGCAAGACATTCCTGTTGCATATCTACTGGAGATACCATTTGCTTAATTTTTTCAAAGACAGCAATTTGTCTCTTTTTTAGAATAATTATAAGAAAAGTTTTAGAAGTGTATACATATTTGCACATATGAAATCCTATCAAAATTCTCAAGGTCAGGTTTTGTATGCTTAAGTGTTGTGAGAATTCGAGTCACCAGCAGCATAAAAATAGGGATGATCTAGACTCTGGCACTGTTTAACACACCACCAGTAAAACCTTGTCAACTCTAACTAAATCAGCATATGCTACAATGACATATATTTCTGAAGGACTAAGGGAAAACTTTTTCAGGAAAAGTAATTTTTAAGAGACTGTAACAATTTAACTGCCAGGGATTCTTACATCTTATAGTAATCATCTTACTTTCCAACACCTCTTCAATCATAAACCACCATGATGTTGGGCAATCAAGGTAAGGTGGTGGTTCAGTAATTACTGAGGAACAGTCATTAAGACCCGTGCAATGACATCTCTTGTAGTGTATTGTTTCCTTCATCTTAAAGCTATGTAAAACTTTAGACTTTGGACCATGAAACCATGTCTTTCACTTCAAAAAGGTTCTGGTAGGATTCTGGTTGTTAATGCATTGCAAAATGTAACTGGTACAAATGATATCTTGAGCCTCTGAGCAGTTAAGAAATCCTTTCATGTTTTCTGAGAGTTAGATTGCAGGTGATAGGTCTTTTACAAAGACATATACAAAAATTTTGGGAGAGTTTGATCTGTTAGCTCTTTAAGTGCCATGTTCCAAGTTTCTTCTTTAGAAGCTCATATTGGTTTCAGGGGTGCTAAGGTTATCACTAGTTCCTAGTAGAATGCTATCTGATTAAAGCTTGTCTAAAGTTTGCTTGTTCTGAGAATGATTCCAAAAATCATACAGATGGGTACTTATGTGTGGCAGAGGTGCTGAAATTAGATAATTTATAGCTCCTAAAACTGTCCAGGCTTTCCCAAGGTGTTTATGGCTTCCCCAAAGTGTTTACAGTCTGGACTTTACTGTCCTGGATGTTAGACCTAACCTGTGTTGATCTTTCTTGGTTCCAGTGGCTCACAGAAAGGCAGCATCCACTCCTTGTGGATATGTTCACATTTTTCTAGTATAGGCCTGGTACTCACAGGGACTTACAGAAATGTCTGCTCAATAAACAAATAAGTAATATATATTCTGGGAATATTTCTCGAATGAGATACGGAAGTTCCTCAAATGGGCTCCCTTTTGGGGAAACATGTATTCAGGTAACCCAAAGTACTGATACACATGCTAGAGAAGTTTAACTTTGTATTTGGAGGGAAATTATAGGTGAATACTTGCCTGCTTTAAGCTTTATTACTTTAATAAATCGTAATATGTCAGCACTTTTTTCACTTGAAAAATGTGCTTTTTTGCAATACTCCACAATTGCTTGTTATTTGTATTGACCTTGAACATTTTAATTGATTTAACTCAAAGCCAGATTATAAGTTTAGAGTTTTTAAATGCTAACAGGATTCTGTGGCTTTCTACATACTACTCCAACTTTCGAATATATCCTCATATAATAAAATTACTAAACACTAAATCATGAAATTTAAAGCTTCAATGCATGAATCAAACATTTTTCTGAGCTCCTCTGGTGGCAAATCTTGAGCATTTTTCAAAGTTGAAGATTCCTAATTCTCATTTGCCCTCCTTTGCTTGTACCTTAAGCCTTTTGTCAGTTAAGGCAGCCCTAGTTGCATTCAGTTCTCAAGGAAAAAAACAAAACAAAACAAAATAAAAACAAATACCAGATCCATGCAACCCACTTAACTAATTGTGCCTAAATTAATTCTTTAAATGACCCAAGAATTAACTTTAAAAGTGCATTATTTTAAATGCAACCTTTAGCTTTGTGGAACTATGATAAAAATACCAAAAAACAAAAAACAAAACAAAACAAAACAAAACAAAAAGACCAGCTGAGAAACTGTTTCAGACAGAGGTCAGGCCAATCTGAGTACTATGATTATAGTTGAAATTATTGAGAGGAAAGCTCTAATTACTGTTGCAAACTGACATTTGAAGTTATGATTATTTGTTAGTTGCATTGCCTTTTATACATGTATAATTTGTCAATCAAAAATGTTTGTATGTGGGGTAATTTTTGTGAGTTAAATTTAAAATCTTGCATTGCTCTTTAGATTTCTAATTATTTACATCATCTCCTTGTAAGGGAATTCTTATTTCCTTATTACAGTATCTTAGGTGTTGCTGGCCTATGATCCAAAAGGTTGTATTTGGTAAAATTTATGACACAACTGATTATCCCTTCATTTAGTTTTAAATTCCAGGGACTCAAATATTGCACTTGCCCATACCTCCAAAAAGTCTTCAATCACTCCTTTTAATCCTGATATTAACATTCCATTCTACTACATAGCAGAACATATATTTGAGTCAATGGTCAAGTAGCAGCTGAAATAGTTGGTGGTTTTTAAATTTTCCTTGCTGTTATTTAGTTCTGCACAATTAATATCAAGCACCATAAGAAGAGTTAGCAGCAAAAAATGTAAAAATTAGACTAACAATTAAAATGTATGTAAATTCTTGTCTTCTGGGTGCTCAATTATACTCAATGTATTTATTTATCTTTCCATTTAGACTACCAACAAGTCGCTCTTGAAATGGTTAGTAATTATAAAATTGAGACCATGCAGTTTTACAACAGAAGTTAATTGCATGACTTTTCATCCTGAAATAATTGCAAAATGTTTATGCTCTAGAATTATTATAAAAAGTTCATTCTTAGAACTTTCTGTCCAGCATTATGCCTTAATAGCAAGACCTCTAGATACATTTTATCATTAAGATGTCACCTTGTATCATTCATTTCTATTATATTACTATTATATATTATATATTCAGTATATATATATATATATATATATATATTTGCTTTTTAGCTATTTCCATCAAATGTTTACTGTGTTTCTAATTTTAGTTCAAAGGTAAATTTTAAAGTCTTTATATTTTAGTATCTGTTTTATGGCTTTTGTTTCTCTTGAAACATATGCACATTTCTTCTTCTATTACTTTTTTTGTCTTTTATACCCTATAAGGCAGAAAATTTTCCATGTAGATCATAGCATCACCTAATGAAAAGTGTACAAAAGGAAGATATGAAAGTGTTTTCTTAAGCATTGAGAAGAATGAAATTTCTGGGTGTTACATCTCTGTGTTCACATCTGAAATTACCATCAAGATAATATCAACTGAAATTATACATGGGCTGGGGTTACAAATCCCTTTGTAGACAAGGGTTTGGGTGTATGAACATATATCTAAAATCAGACTTTTAAATGTATGAATAATTTCTAGGCTCTTTCATATTATTCCATTTCCAAGGTACAAAGGGTAACTTTTATTCTTGGTTACAAACTTATTTATTTCTCAGTGTTAGCACTCAGTTTATACGCTGCACAGTACATATACTTTTAGATTTATACTAATAACCCATCTTACCAATCAATCCCCCTGTGGTAGTTATTTCTATTAAAGAACTGTACCTCCTCAAAGGTTTTTGGGCTGGGGGAGTTACTAAGGATGGAAGGATGCATAACCAGGAACAAATACAAAGCAGTAGTACCTGAAAGACAATACAGGTTTTGATATTAATAAAATGGAAAGATAACTTCCCACCATTAACATTTCAAAGTCATTAATGAATTAAATATTAAAATGATCCAAGCAGTTTCATTAGAAATACTCCCAGATTTAAACTGAATACAAAACAGACATTGAAAAATGAACTGTTTCTGGAAATTGGAGATAGGTTGTGTGAGAAGGGGTTTGTTGCAGGCTTGGGAGAAGGAGCTTTTTCTTAACTCAGTCACTGATTGTGTGTAATTTTGGCTTTCAGCTACTTTTCATCTCAGTTTTCTTCACTGCTTATTTCATCGATTTTGCTCTCAGGATGAAAAGACAATGTACTTGAATATATCATGATATTAATAAAGTACACTGTAAATGAAATATATCATTTTTAATATATTATCAAAATTGAAAATTAGATTTTTATTCAAAGTTCTTTCTGAGGCCTATGAAAGCTAATTAAATTCAAGGCAGAATTTAATCTTTTAAGAAGTTTGTCTTAAGTTAAGCATGCTTACATACTTATAATACGTAATGTGAAATTATTTAAATTGCTAAAGTTGAACAAAAGTAGTGTCTTTTTCTCAGTGACATAGCTTGCAAAATTAGCCTTTTATGTAAAGAAAATGGAACAACGCTTATATCTATGTAGATTTTTGGCTAGTGGGGATAACAGGTGTAAATTTTTAAGAAGTGGGAGTGGAATAAGCTATAATGTTTTTAGCCTTAATTAGGAGGTAAAGTGTTCAGTTTAGGCAGAAGAAAGTTAGTCACTTTGAGTTCAGAATGTTTAAGATGTAAGCATGTACTTGAAACTGTAACTGTGTATATAAGATCATAATATAACAATATTTCTGTTGTATGTATTCAGTACTCCTATTTTCTATTTCCCAACTCTAATGCAACTTATATTACTAGACTATCTGATAGAACAAGTTCTGTTCATTGTAACACAGGTTGATAGACAGCAAGACAAATCCAACATGGCATTGTAATATTTCTTTTACTGGAAATAATTACTGTTCTAATTTTGTTTAGTAATAATGTCCTGTTGCCATTTGCACACAATTTTGAATTCTCTTATATCTCTGGTAAGCTTTCTCTAAAATTGTTTCTTAAATTTACCATATCTATACAATAGAAAAAATTTAAAAGTAACTATCAACAGAGATATTGTTTAAAAAATGAACTAAAAGAGGTTGTGTCTCTGGGTTATATCTGAGCCAAATGACAAACACTTTATCTACAATCATAGATAAACTGTAGGGACCAAAATATAGTACTCTATGATACACGAAGTGAAAATGTTCTTCACAGGCTTGACTTAGAACAGTGATGCTCAAATTTTAATAAATGTCAGATTCACCTAAAGGTTTGTTTAAACACAGATAACAGTCCTGTGTCAGAATTTCTGATTCAGAACATCTATGGAGAGGTTCAAGAAACTGTACTCCTAAAAAGTTCTTTTGTGGTGGCTATGCTCTTGTCTGATGATTATCTTTTGAAAATAGCCAAATTAAAATAAATGTGAAAAAATATCTAAAACTTGTTGGAGGAAAACTTTTCTATTACTTTAAGTCTACAGTAAGGTAAAAAGAATATGTTCTTTGGAGTCAGGTAAATCTTAGGGTCAACAGTTTCATTCCAGTATGTATCAGCTATGTGAACTTGAATAAAAATTTTCTAACTCTGAATCTTAGTTTTCTCATTTGTCTACTGGAAAGAAAATACTTAGCTATCAAGGTTTTTATAAGGGATAACTGTGATCATATATCTGGAAGTACTAATACTATATCTAAACATTTGTGAGGATTTCAAAAAACAACATAATGGAATTTAATTTATAATTATAGCAAAGAATTGTGTTAAGTACATTTATATGTCACTTATGTAATTGAGATACAATTCAGAAAAAATAAGGCCTTTTATGTAAACAAGAAAAATAAATATTTGTGATGACATATATATATTTCTTTTCTGAAATTTATTTTTGAGAATTATGTTAAACATACATTTTAAATAACATGTTTAAAACAAACAGAATAATAAGACAAACAGAAAAAGTAGACACCGTCTGGTACTTTTGCATAGTTGGTGAGAGGCATGATGCAATTTACTGGTGGTTGAAAAATAAAATTGTGATTTCTGAGTTCTATCTGTATGTATAGCCTTTGTTCTGAATAACATGTCATATATATATATATATATATATATATATATATATATATATATATATATATATATTTGTCAGTGATAAATCAATTGCATAATCCCAGGCAAACAAATTTAAATAACAATAAAGATTCAGATTTTATATTTTTCTCATTTTCAACACTGAAAAATATTCAGATATCTTGTTAACTAAAAATCTATGCAAAAACATCCAGGAAAATACTTTTGAAAGTTAAACATAAAGCTATTTAATTTTCATGGAGCTGATATGAGAAGGTATTTTTGTCTAATTAAAAATAAGATTCATAAAATATTGATAATTACAACATAGATGGATTTCAAATGTATCACAGAAAATGCAAAATGTTAAACATAAAAGGCTTCACACTGTCTTCTGTTTGCATGAACATTTAAAAAAGGTAAAACCACACTGGCCAAAAGTGGTTGCCTATGGCTGTGAATATGGCAGGAATTGGGAACTTGATTATAAAAGAATGAAGAGAAACTTTTCTGGATACAATTGTCCTAAGTTTTGAATGTGGTGGTGGTTACCTGACTATGTGTAACTTCCAAAATTCATTAAATTGTACATTTAAAATGGATGAATGTTATTGCATGTAAATCATACCTCAATAAAACTGGGAAAATAAATTTATATTAAAAAAGAAGCATTTTCTATTACTTTTTCCAAAGGGAAATTTCATATCCAAATCGTAACATAAACAATGGAAACTCTATTGAGTTCAGGATGACAAGTAATAATTCTGCCATCTAACCATGATATTAAAATGTCTGTATATCCAGCACAGCATGAGACAAAGCAGGTCCTGCAGGGCTTTCTGAAGCGAACTTGGTATGCCAAACATCAGAGAAAAGATGTGATCAGTTATGACAAGGTTATGTGATGACAGTGGGAGTTCACTGAAGAGACTTCAACTTCAATATTTTCCTAGTTGCCTTTTGACTTTAGATAGATAAGAACAAGTGAAATAAATAAGGACAAGAACGGTATTTTTCATACTTATTATTGTTTTCAGATTGATATTTACAAACAGGACTAAGAGGAAATGAACAGGGAAGAGTCTGTGAACCCTGCACAGAATTCCCCTCAGTTATTTCCAGAGAGACAAGGAGAGGAAATGTGTTCCCCTTAGCAAGCAATATAGTGGAAGTGGCTGTTTTCTGTGAAGCCAGAATTCGGGGCCCAGAATAATATATCACACAGGACACAGCTTGAATTTCTTCCACTGGGCTTCATTTTAATACTAGTTATCACAGAAACAAGTTTATGGGGGGAAAAATTGCATACCAATTTAAGAAAAGGTGCAACAAATTTCTCCTGAGTATGAGTAAAGATCTTTCTTAGCACAAAGTTTTGTTTATGTTAAGGAATTCTGCTTGTCAAATATCTTTTAGACTTTTAAAAATATTTATCTCTGCAAGAAAAAGTTTACAAATCAATTATATCAGGAAGATGGCAGGGTAAGGGTCTACTTTTTTCTGGAAGGGATTTATTATAAAGAGTTCTATGTACTTATATGTGTCCCTTTTGTTTTGAGAAAAACCTGCTGGTCACTTTCTAAACATGTGACTGGTTGTCATTCCAGAAACATTAAAACACTTTTCAAGAATGATCTTTGGAAAAAAAATAATATGTGCTACCAAACTGAATATTCAAGCTCTGTGACATCAATTTCATGCTTTTTACTTAGGGAAAAAGAACATTTTGATAAAGCACTTAAAGACTTTATCAAGATAAAGATTATGTCAGAGGATAACATTTTATTCATTTATAAAGTATTCTTTATAGCTTTTATGGGAGACTTCAGATCTCACTGTGAAAAGAATTCATTGTATAGTCATTTGTATTTCTTAAAATTCTATTTTAAAGAGAAAAAAATGAAACAAAATTTAAAAACAAGGTAATAAGAGGGTAAAATAGTTAATACATTGCATATCATTACCTTTAAGTAAGTTACTTAAGAGCACTAGATGTCGGCATTCATTTGTATTTTTACACTACTTAATCATAACATTAAAAGTTCTCACCAGTTTTCTGGGGTCCTATTACCAAGAATTTTGGTAAGCGATCGCAGGTTTTTTCTTTAGACCATATGTCTCTGTGGCGTTTGTCATCACATGGATTCTAAAAATTGGAGAAGAAAATAGAGATGTATTTTTTCTTGTGAGTGTGTCCATTGTGTACTAGCGTTTCCAGCGTTTGCCCTTATATCTCAGGAAACAGTAAGACAAACAAGTTTCCTTAAAAACAAACAAACAAACAAACAAACAAGCCCTGAAAGCTCTGCAGTGGCATCATAGAAGATTTAGAATAATCTCTCTCCCCAGAAGTTAAGAGTGAGGAGGTGGGAGAGAGGAGATGTTTCTACTTTGGGCAAACAGCCCATAGTACTGACAGCTTAATATTTTTCTGTTATTGGCAGTTCTATGTTTTAACACTTTTTAATGGTGAGCTTGCTTAGTAGAGATATATTTCCTGCTAGCCTAAGGAGATATACTCTCAATCTTTAATAAGTAACTGAAGTACAAGGCATCAGGGTTTCGTTACTGGTACTATATGCTCGCTATCAGAGAAACTTCTCTAGTAACATACTATAGAAATGATCCCTGAAAGTACAGCCAGAGTTTTGTTTCTAAGTAACTTTGAGCTTTCCTGCTGTGCTTCAAAGGCATGGGGAGTTTAGCCATATCAATGCTGTTTAAAGAAAGCTGATTCCTTTCACTATCTTCAAAAGTCATAAATGTGTATCACAAAATGTAGTATTAAAGGCTATGATGCTAAAAAGTTATAAATTTAAACAAAAGGATAAAGCGAAGTGAATCACTACGTTAGGGATTCTGCTTTTGGTTTATGATACCTGAAACCAACAACCACTGTGCACGACATATCTAGAAAACCATTCCTTTTAAATACAAAGTGTATATGATACAGAAAAATGGAAAGAATTGTCATATTCTTTAATACTGTTTCAGGAATGGGCACACAGGACTTTTATTTCTATTAATTTAATACTGTTGTATGTGAAATTAAATGAACTGCTTATTTTTCATTAAGAGTAAAGTGAAGGTAATCTTTTGACTGTTTCTTTGGAAAAATTTTGTTTTAAGCTTGTCATCTGAAATAATGATTTCAATTTAAAAACTGTGTTAAATTAGCAGAAAAACTGCATGCCTTTCCAGTCACTAACCTATATGGTGATGTTTGGTAGCAGTTAAGATGCTTGTTGCAACAAGTGGAAAATGATATTCTGCCATAATTCCACAGTCCCTGGCTTTCACCTGCTAAATCCACCGCTGTGTCCTCTTGGAAGGATCTGTTTGTTCCTCGGGTAATTAGCTCACAGTTCAAAACTGAATGGGTGGAATATAGAGTTCAAACTTTATTACAGCTTCAATTTGTGAAACTTACTGTTTTATTTCTAATACTGTTTTATTTCTAAATATTGTTGCTGTTTCACCACTTAGAACACGTGACTAAGAGCACGGCCTTTGGGGGCCAGACAGTCTAGAACTGGCTTCTGCTCTGCCATGTGTAGCTATGTGTCCTTGCTTAATTGACACGGACTTTCTGTGCCTTAGGACCTTCATTTGTAAAATAAGAATAATAACTGTAGCTACCATAATAAGGTATTTGTGAGGATTAAGCCAGTTAACACCAGTGTGATACATAGTTAAGTACTCTGTAATCACTGCTCAAATTATTAGTTTTCACAGATCATCAAGTAAGCAATTTTAGTTTAATTTTCATAATTATATACTACATAAGAGTCTGTCCTTTGAAATGTAGGTTATCCCTAGAATAGATGGAATATGCCATATTAATGTTATATTTTCTCTTTAGAATCTGAATGACTTGTCTATAAAGAATTCTCTCATATTTTAAGAAATTTCCAACTACTGTTTCTCAACACAACTCATACTGTGTGACTACTGGGGTATATGGTGTTCCAGGATGCAGATGGCAGTCTTCACCTCTTCTCAGAGACCCTATAATATGGCTTAGTCATTAGACATGGGTGATGTGCTCAAGGCTGACCAGCTGACTCTCTGCTGATATGAAACCCATTACCAATTTCTATCCTTTCAACCTATTGCAATCTGCAAATCTCTTACTTGCTCCTGCCTGAAAACTTTACATCTACTAAATCTTTCCCTGAAAATTCTCTAATTTCTAACTGTCAAAGGGAGAGAGATTTTGGCTCAAACTGTAGTAATAATATAAGATTATGATTCAGGAAGTAGTATTAATTGGAGGTGTTTTCAAATACCTTCGATTTTTAGCGATTGGATCACCTTACAGAAATATAAATTATGTCTGTGGGATTAATTAGTTTTATCAAGTATTAAGCCACTTTTACCTGCCAGAGAGGGTCTTTCTGATCAGGAAACAGCTCAAAATACTTGTGAGCTAGTTGCACTGGAGGCAGAGTCTGAAGACGCAGGTTAGTCCAGGTCTGTACAAAGTTGGCCAGATTAACAAATGTATATAATCCCAATCGATCATTCCCATAGTTGGACAAATGGGTCATGAAAATACTGATCTGTAAAAGACAGGAACTTCTGTGTAAACACTTGTTATTTTACCACTAGAGGGCAGTATAGTCATAGCAGTGCTAGATTTTTATTTTTACTTTTATTTTGTTTTATACTTTTTTCTTAAACTGCACAGGGCTACAACTCAAGACATGTTTTTGATTTTGGGACCAATTCCCAAATACTCTCATTATATAAATGCATGATAGATTATATATTTTCAGCAGGACTTGATGAGCATTTTTCTTAAAATTTTAATACACTACATAACTAAAAATGAGATTAAAAACAAAACAAAACAAAACAAATGGCTGCCACATATCCATCCTAATACAATTAGACTAATCCAGAATACCACATTCTAGTTGTCAAGTTATAATGCCATCGTGATATGTGGACTACTAATCATTTAGAGCTGCAGGTTCAGAAACTTTGGAGTTCGCAATTTTAATCTTGTTTACTTCAGTTTATATGCTGGCATTTCCAGTTATGGAGTATATTCAAAAATTGTTATTTTAGCATTAACTCAATGGTCTTTCATTTCCATTTCTTATACACTATAACACGGTAACACATTGTTGCCTGAATATTATTCTCTATTAATAATACTTGCAAACTCTTCCATATTCACTGAGTCTGTTACTCTCAACTTAAAATATTTTCTTTAAGAAAAGTTTTAGTGTCAACTGAATAAAACTGACCTAGATTAAACCTATACCATGGTGAACAAAAACAAAAACCAAGACAAAAATCTCTCCAAAACAAAACAATGAGGGGATTTTTTTCTTTTTTTCTATCCCCCTTTCATTTTTTCCAGCCTCAGATTCATTTATTTATATTATAATAATTTATGAAGTTAATTTTCATATATACATATTAAAAACCAGACTAATTGGCAAAAAAAGAAAAAATATAACATGTAGGACAATTATACAAAGTCAAGATAGACTTTCAGGTACATTATGTGTGTTGAATTAAAATAGTTGTTTCTCTTTTTTTTTTTACTATTATCTGCCTTTTATTTGTACTTTCTATATATTATGTATAGCACATATACTATTATATATATATGTATATATATATATATTAACATATATACATAACTTTTTCATATGAGAGAAACCAAGCTTGTGTATTTGTGTTACTTCACTTAACATTATGGTCTTAAGGAACATCCATTTCCCTACAAACGATTCAAGTTTATCTTTCTTTATAATGAAATAAATTTGATTTCTGAAAATTTGGCTAAATTGATCTGGGATGTAAAAAGGGCATTTGTAAGTTGCTGCCTTAAGTGATGCAAATAATTTTTGGTGGTTATTTTCTGACAAATGGAAAGGATATTTCTTTGTGAATTTCCAATAGTCAAGCAAACCAATTTAGCATTTATGCTGCTATAAAAAGATCATAAAAATAATTCATATGAAAACATTACTTCCCAAAATATGTAATTTCTTTGGAGTAAACAAAAATTATTGCTATTATAATAATCATATGAATAAGACAGATCAATTGTTAAGAGGATGAAAACTTGCTGGGTAAAATGGCAGAGATAGAAAAGATACTAAGATTTGATAGAGTGCACAGAATAAAAGTAGTTACAAGTATTAATAAGAGGAAATAGTAATATCCTATATTGTATAGAACAAATTCTATAGGCTGTCATAAAAAGCTTAAACTTTGATCAAGAAATTTAACTGTATTTCTGTACACTTTACCTTAGCATATATAATATCTTAGAACTTTCACAGACAAAATACTTGGACAATGGTTTCAAATAGTATATTCAATTTTGTGACTCTTTTATTCCTTTTTCTTCCTCAAACTATAGGTGACTGAGAAACTTTGAAACTAAAAACCATTCTTAATTTGCAAGTCTCTTGTAATGTCTGCAAGAGGCATTTTTTATTTCTTTGCTATATATACAGCACAGTTTTTCAATGTAGGATAATAATAAACAATAACATGATTCTTCGAGTAACATTTCTCTTAAGAGAAGAATTTTAATATGATTAAAATATATTAATTTAGTTTACCACAATTATAATTTTGGGTTTACTTCTATAAAATATCAATAAATCTGTAGTATCACATTTCACTTGAACCATATTTTCATTAGAAAGAAAATGGAAAACTTAGAGATACTTTTTTATTTAAAAAACAAAACAAAACAAAAAGGATACAAATATAGAATTTCAAAAAATAGTAGGAAATTAACACTAGTTAATATATTACATATTGTTATCTTAGAAGTAGTTGCTCTGGTTACAAGACTTAGACATGAAAAAAATGATCAAACAGTCAAATAATGAAAGCACAAATTATTCTTTTTGATGAACTAATAAAAATTAGTAGTATAGTCATCTGTCTTGTGCCTATGTATATGTGTAACTAGGTCTATCAACCATGGAACGGATAAATAAGATGTGGTATTTTTATACAATGGAGTTTTACTCAGCTATAAAGGATAAACTTGAGACTTTTATAGCTAAATGGAGGCATACTCATAAATAAAATAAATCAAATTCATATGTGTAAATATTGTATTGTCTCCCTAGTATAAAAAAAAAAGATAGACTATTGATATCCTGGTGCATTTGATCTCCCCTTGCATTCAATATTTACCAAAGAACACATTTTATGCTGTGAAAATTAAAGCAGAGTACTACTTTTCTATCTGCATGAGGATAGGAGATAAAAAAATGCTACTCTCTGAGAAAGACAACCAAACCCAAATGAATTGTGAGCTAGTTAATGCTTTTGCTGAAACTGAACATAATTTGCAAAAATTAAGGCAATGCTTATAAAGGGTTGAGCATAATCCTGTAAAAGAAAAACTCCTTAGCCTTTAAGCATAGAAACATTCCCCAGATTTCCAGTTGTTTTTGTATACTGACTTTAAGATATGAGTGAAATAACTCTTTCAAAGTGATGTTTTTGCATTGCATGTCACCTCATGACCTTTTCCGACTTTGGACTTGGGATTTGTTTTGTTCTCTTAAAGAAAAATAAAGCAATAAGGGAAACATAATTCATCAAAATACAAAACATTTCAATTTCTTTTTAATGTCTTTTAAGTGAATCATACTATTTGTACTAACATAGTATATTGCATATCTTTTGCTGAATATGTAATCTCCATTTTTAAAAAATTAGGTTTAGTGAGAAAGGTATGTACATGCAATAGGATTGACAACACAGATTTATGAGAATGTTTGGATCAAAAGTTAGCTTTCTTTCCAGGTAGCATTTCTTTATTACTTAGGCTTTGACTCATGACACTTACAAACTCGCTTCACTTCTTGGCATTTCCTCACCTGACAACAGTTTTTGCATGGCACAGGAAGAAACAAAGAAAAAGCTCGAAAATGTTACCAGTGCAGGAAGAGTAGATACTACTCTTTGAAACTAAAGAGGATACCTTTATAAGAGTGCTTCAGAATTGAAGTAATGATCTAACCCCAGGGCCTTGTGCAAGCATTGTAACACTGAACTATAATGCCAGCTCCTGAGGGATAGGGATATATATATATATATATATATATATATATATATATATAACTTTTATTGTTATATATGGAGATTCTAGTAGAAAAATGTTAAAGAAGTTATGACTGCATTTATAAAATAATTTTTGCATATTATTAATTAGTTACATAAGCCATTAATTAGCTTCCTTAAACTCAAATCGTTGAAAACTCTGCCAAAGGTGTGGTTTCATTAACAATTGAAAAAAGTTTGTCTGCCTAATAGGCATAGATACATACAAGCTACTCATCTGTGAATTCTTTTTCTGTAAAAGGCAAATGGTAAATGCCAAATGCTATGTTCAGTAGTATTTTTGAGAAAAGAAACAGATACCAGTTGTAACCAGAGTATCTGACAGAAGAATATGGGCAACTTTATCTGTGCTTGTCAACATTAACATCGTCAAGCTATTATGTTCCAGGTACTGGGGAGGCATGAATCAATACATAGAAGAATTAGGAGCATATTACAGGTTCTGGGGCAAAAGCTGTTGACAGTACAGCAATAGCTGTTTCTTTAGAGAGATTCACCAAGCAGGGGAAATAGGGATATAAAAATTGGTATGTCATTTATTATATAAACTAAGCCTTTTATGACTTCTGATTATCCTTCTATTTGCTAGATGCTCTGCTTGGATCTAAGGGTGCAAATAGAAACACTTGCTTAAGTTTTATTATAGAAAACATTCAAAGTTCAAAAGAAAGGGAAAAAAAGTCTTCCTTCAACTTTCTGTTTTGTTTTGGTATCCTTCAAGGTGACCAAAGATTGATGAGCTTTAGTATGTATACAGACCACATAGAAAAGCATTAAGTATTCTAGTCACTATATCTTATACTCAGAGATTCTAATTTCCTATGTTTGGAGGACTCCTTTGTAGCTACATTTTAGAGAATCTTTCCTAGTGGTCCTGATATAGGAACTAACAGAATAAAATTTGAGGAAAACTGGTTAGATCTAGTGTCCCCACACAAGTGTTAATATCTCATGGAAATTTTGTGTTTGTTCTTATAGAAAAGTTCCAAATCACCAAAGTCAATGGTTTCTCTGTCATAATCCTTTGAATATATTTTTTAAAAAATCTATTTTTAAGTTCATAAATATATTTCGATGCCCTAGACTTACAGCTGTGCCTAGCACAAAGAACACCTTGGTTGAACATCTTCGGCCATCTTGAAGGCAGAGGGGCCCCTGTACTGCTTACAGAATATGTACAGCGTACTGCTAAAAACTCGGTTCTTATGGTATTGGTCTATTTAATTTTATGTTTTTTATGACACCAACAGTTCTTCATTCCTACTTGTACCTCTCAGGAGTATGTTACTTTATAACTCATCTATTTAAAATGGTGTCTTACACGTTCCTTTTTATGACATTTTAATGACTGTGTGGCAAAGGACAAGCATACCGTTGTTTACTCTCTGCAATTTTTTTTTTTTTTTAGATCCCAATACTAGAAACACTCTTTAGGATAAAAATTGAAGGAAACCAGTTTCTTTTTATAAGGGGATCAAACTCTGGAAGACTCATTTTTATCATCATAAAAAATATGCAAGTTCAGTCACTGTCAAGATGGTATTCCCAGAGAGGGGAGAAAAATAAAAGATTGTATTCCCTCAAATAAACACATCTGATTTTGGTAAATAAGTAAAAAAATTACAAGCAGAAAGGCTGTTATAATGATGCTCATGGATTGACTTCCTATCCAAAAGTGTCACAACTATTTTTTCAGATCTCTCTAGATAAATGCAGTTTTAAAAAAATTAAACCCCAGAGCATAACATGCAAGCATATGGTCCCCAATTGAACCCTCAGTATTACTAGATAGTCTTTTTATTCATGTCATTTAGTTCCCTTTAGTAACTATTTCAAACTTTCATTCCTCTCTTGAGGCCTTTGGCTCAATTTCCACTCTTCCATGCTAGTCATCCTAAAATTAATAGGGAGTAAAAGTCATCAGGTAGAATCTCTTTCAAGTCCCTACCCCTCTTCACAGATGTTTGGTTTTTAAAAATTCCTCCTCACACCCGCGATATCAGTTAAAGGTGCTCCATTTCACATTGAAGACTGTATATTTCCCAGTGCTTTTCAACTTACCTGCTTTTAACTCCCAGGAGATCTTATTCATCACCTATTTCTCTACTTTCCTCTATTTTCAATCATCTCTACTCATCCTTCTCTAATACCTGAAAATGTGTTTGTATCTCTTTCATCTTAGGTATGCTCTTGAGCTTTATCTTTTCTAGCCACTATCCATCTCAGCCAAGTTCTCAAAAGGAGCAACACACAGGGGGCTGTCTTCTTCTTACTTCCATTCAGACTTCTGTCATCTAGCTTGTCTTCACCATTCCACTGAAAAAATGCCTTCCTGAAGAACAACAGTCTCTTAGCTACATAACCAATAAGCACTTGAGCATCAATTTGACGATGTTGACCACACTTAAAGTTTTCTCCTTCCCTGACTTTTTAAAAACTGTTTTTTTCCTAATTCTTCATCTTTCTCTTTCACTGATTCATCTTTCTCTACATTACCTTTAAATTTTTGATATTTAGCAGAGCTTTGTTCCTTTTATGCTGTCTCTAGTTGCAGTCACCATCTTGGCTCACAAATCTTACCTACCGTCTATCCTTCTCCTAAATTTTATGTGAACATCCAAGTGTGTCATTAACATTTCTACCTGAGTGCTTCACCACCACTTCACCTTGAATGTGGCTAAATGGAATTCAGTGTGTGTTTCTAATAGAGTTGAACTCTTGGACAGTAGAGACCTCATTTGTTTTTTCACTGCTAAGTCCTTACCACCCAACCAATTCGGAAATAACTAGCACAAAGTAGTTGCTCAGTAAAATAAATATGTGAATGAATGAATCTTCATGTTAAGATCTGGTCTTCCTTTTGTATTTCTTATTTTGTCTAAGATTAACAAGTTCGTATGGTCATCAAACTAAAACACTGACAGCATTCCAGATACTTACCAACTTTTTTTCTTCTGCAGTTTATCTATTTTTCTTAAGAGTCTCTTTTATAATTCACCTTCCTCTCTTTATCTTCATTTGTATTTTTCTGGCTTAGTCCTCACTGCCGCTTACCTGACGCCATCTGTAAAAGTCTCCTAACTGGTCTTTCTCCTCCCAGTATCATGTTCCTGTAATCTATCCTTTAGAGCAGTGCCACCTATCAGATATATAATGCAAGTCATACATAAAACTTAGAATTTTTAGAAGCCACATTACAAAAACAAAAATAAGTGAAATTAATCTTTTTTATTTTATTTTTTTATTTAAAGAGAAAAAAGTGAGATTAATCTTAATGATATATTTTATTTAATCCAACATACAAATATAATTTCAGCATATAAGCAACACTGAAATTATTAATGAGATGCTTGTTTTACTTTTGTATTTTATAAATATAATACATCTCTAGCTGAATTAACCACATATGATTTGTGGCCAATATATAAAACGTGGTTCTTGAGTCTATTCAGTGCTTCAATAATCCTTCATGATCTTGCAGCTAGTCCTTCTTTCTTCTCATTTTCCTGTGTTTCCACTAATCTTTTCTTTCCATTCTAGTGAATGCATCTACTCATTTGTAGAAGTTATCCATTACACCTGGAATACTCTGTTGTATTTTCACCCATTCATGACTTTCTCAGTGTAGTATAACTGTGTCCTCTGTACTTTATGCTCTCTTATAACAACTACTTCAAAAAGTTGTCTTGATTTATTATGTATTCCTCTTGATAAACTATAAGTTCATCAAGAGTGGTAACAATGTTGTAATCTTATAGCATCTATAGTCAAATGTATGTTCACTAAGGAAGTAATTAATTTAACTTTATAATAGGCTACTACTAAGTATTTATTGAATAGAACTGAAGTATACCTCATAACATGTGGTCTTTCTGCTTTTCAAAATCAACAAAATCAGCTGGGCCTGGTGGTGCACACTGGTATTCCCAGCACTCGGTAGACTGGAGTAGGAGGATTGTCATGAGTTCGAGACCAGTCTGGGCTACAAATTGAGCTCAAGGCTGGCTTGAACTGCATAGCAAAACCCTGTTTCAAAAATACAAAAAGACACAAAACAAAAACAAACAAGCAAACAAAAGCAAAACACCAAAAAAGAGTCACCTGCAAGAAAATGGATGCAACTAGAGACTAGCATGTTCAGCAAAATAAGCCCAATTCAAAAAGTTAAATATTGTTTGTGTTCTTTTATATAATCAGTCAATCAATTAAAGAAAGAAACTAGAAAACTGGAAGGTAAATTTTGAGATATATGGAAGAGGACACTGTAATGGAGGTGGCAACAGGGATAAAAATAATCAAAATGTGTTATCTGCTTGTGCCAATATACCAAAGCTAATCTCATTAATCTATATAATTAACATGCCCCAGGTAAAAGAAGTTATATACTTGTGGCAAAACACAGAAATTTTAAAAAGCAAAAATAAATATACTAAAATTTGCCTCAAATTATTTTATGTATATAAAATTTTATATATGATTTTAAAATATATATTTTAGGAATTGTTTTATATAAAATATTTTAAAATATTGTATATTCATGTGCATAGTACATAGAACATACATATACATAGTGCCAGTATTTGTACTAGCTAGCATTTGTTTCTTAGCAATATGTATTTGACTGGCTAAATAGTAAATCTGTCTTATTGAGCATCACAATTAAGTTTCTACTGTCTTCTTTTTAGTGTATTTGTTTTTATTTTTACTTTTTTTTTTTTTTGTACCAGGGATTGAACTCACGACCTAGTGCTTGCAAGGCAGGTACTTATGCCATTGAGCTAAATCTCCGGCCCTTTTACTTTATTTTTTGCAATGCTGGAGAATGAATGTAGAATCTTGAAGCACACTGTGTCTGTGCTCCACCACTGAGCTATAACTCCTGTGATGTTTAGTCATTTATAAGCTTTTACTGTTGTAAGCAGCATTGGAGACATTTTGGCTTATATCTTGACTATACTTCTGGGAAAAAAGTTTAGAAGTGGTTGAAATATAGGTCACGTAGAACATATGTTTTGAAGGCTAGTTTCTCAAGTGCCACCCAGTTTAGATTCGGCACACTGGCCCAGGTCACTAGACTTTACTCCTATTCTCCAGGGGCATAAATAAGGACATAGCATGGGGGAAGAAGCAATCCACTGGTCTTTTAAGAGTGGTGACTTTTAAGATTGAACTTGGATGAAAACTTCCCTTGACATTTCAAATCACTGATTTCCATTTTGCATGATTCTTGCTGCCTGGGATGCATTATTTGGAAGTTCTGTTAGCTTTGAGTATTTGCCTTGAAATTGGTGGAAGAGAAGCCAAATGTAAATAAGAGTTAATAGGGAGTTGGAAAATGGTCTTTCATTATTAAACGATGGAGAAGGAATAGGTAGTTGTAATAGATTCATTTAATTACTTGTGAGGATTCAATGAGATAATACACATTAAAAGCTCAACACAGTTTTTGATGACATAGTGAGCAATACAGATATACATATTACCTGAGAAAGACTCAGGAAATTAATTTCATTGAATAAAATATGATGTTGAGACCTTTCTTGAAATTCTTATCCAAAGGCTAACCAGTTATAAGTATTTGATATATTCTGAATAAGGCATATGAGCATACTTTGGAATTCATTTAGTTATTTCATCATGTGTAGGAAAAATAAGTCAGCCAGAGAACTTTTTTTTTTCAATTAAGTTGACTTATGAAACTGTAGGATTATTATGCTCTAAATGGCCATGGTTTATTTTCAATACTGGATTTTATCAAACATTACATGGGGTACAATTATTCTATCTACCTGTGATCTCATAGCTTACCTGCCTCTGGTCTATTTGTAAAAACCAATAAGCACGTTTCTTCACCAGATCATGCCACACATTCCCAATGCAATATTTGAACTGGGGAAAACTGGAATCTTAGAAATCACTGTGAACCCAAACTAAGTATATACTTCTTTCAGGTTCCACTTAGATCCCAAAAGATGCCTACTGACATTGCAACTCCAGTGGACACGAGGGCTATTTGACAGAAGAGAAGGTGGAGAAGAAATAAAGAGTAGTTTCTAATAAATTGTGGCAGAGATCTATGAAGGTAAGGGGCTTTGAATCATCCTTTAGTTTACCAGTAATCTCTCTTCTGGTATGTGAACAATCCAGAAGGAAGACAGGGAGTTCCATAATGCAGAGAACTCTAAGATGATTCCCTGCATAGGCATTTAATACACTTACCTTGCAGTGTGTTATGCTATGTGGCAGTTTATTAAATCCCAGTTACACAGATTTACAATTTATATTTTCCAGCTCTAATTAAATGTCATAAAATGTCCAAGTGTCTCAATAAAATGCTTAAGAAACCAAGATTCAGAGTTAATAAAGAAATACTAATGAATGAAGGACCAGAAAGTGGCAGAGCCAACACTCACACTACTTCTAGTGTAAGCTCTCGTCACTCACATAATGAGGGAAAAACAATGTTGCTATAAAGAGATTCGAAAAGACAAATTCCAAAAATAATATTTGAATTATGAATTTACATCCAGTAGTCCTAATAAGAAGCCATTCTTATGTAGCAAGACATTTAGACATTTTGTCTAAAATTGTATTTTCAGACAGGTAGTCATGGTATAAAATGTTAATATAAGATATTTTAGTTAAAATTCCTGTGTAACTCAATCATTAAGCAACTAGAATTCATGGGATATAGTCACTAGAGTAACCTTACTATTTTTATTTGTGTGGTAGTTTCCCCCTTACTGCTGGATGAAGGTGAGGACAGGCAGAATGGCTTCTCTAGTCTCTTAGGTGACAGAATGTTCTTATGTAGCATTAAGGTGCTAACAGTCTTGATTTAGAAAGTTTAAATCTCCTGGTCCAGAAAATAATCAGCACTCAAAACTTGTAATACTAAGTCCTTTCATCCAGCTAAGACCTGGTGCAAGAGAGAATCTGTAAGAGGGGGTGGAAAGAAATATTATTTTCTTCTTCAATGATTTGACTTTTCTTCCTGCATATTGAGGTTTCTTCCTATTTGGGAAATGAAAATGAAAGAGGGAAAGGGATGCAAGAAATGACCACCTGACTGATACTGTCATAAGATTGTGTATATTAAAAACCAGATCTTTAGAGAGATCATTGTAGGGCCCCACCAGAGCAACCACCTTCACTGGGCCAGCATATCCCCTAGTCCTTTCTCAGGACCCTTTTGGAGCAGGATCCCTTTAAGAGGACCCCAGACTAATATTCCAAAATATTTCATCTGGACCTGGGATTTAGGGGCCCCTGGGAAATAGGGCACATAATTCCCGATGCAGTCACTCCCTCTTCAGACACAGCCCACTTTAGCCAATCCCTGTCTCTCATGCTCGTTTTGTCAGTCACGAGACAGACACCAACCCCCACTCTTAAAAACAACACCTGTCAACCTCTCTAAAGGACCAGTGACCCTCAAGCCAGGGCTGAGGTGGAAGTGGAGCAGGCACTCCTGTCTCTGCTTTCCTGTGGGTGGACATGGGGGGCCCGTGCTCACTGCGCAGCACAATTCTTTCCAAATGTCTTCCTTGTACATTCTTCTTAACTTCTTTTTATGCTGGATGAGGCTGAGAAATTGGACATTTTGGCATGGTCATCCTGCTCATAGCACATTTTGGTGTCTCTTTCATATTTTGTGCTACTGTATCTGTTTTGCCCTGAAAAGTATTTTTATTAATTTTATCACCTTCTCCAATGAGAGCAAAAAGATGTTACTTTAATTTCTGAATTATAAATTCACTGGATTCTGTTTCTTTAAAATTTATTTTGTGTCTTAGTCATCATTTAAAAATCTCAAAGGAAAGTCTGATTGCAAGATAACTTGGCAAGGAGCCTTACCATCTTGAATTTGAGATCTGATAGGATTTAAAATAAAGCTGGAAGGGTAAATCAATTGCTCTCAATTAGGAACAAGTTTCAAACATACAGGCATGGGGTCAATGTAATTTAAAGCAATTTACCTTGAAGTGGTTTGTCTTTTTTTTTTTTTAACATTTATGTCTCTCACTTAATTTTTCTGATCATGTATTTAGAACTGCAAGTTGAGCCCTTTTATTACAAGTTAATGGTTGATGATAAATTAACAGTTCTGTTAGGTGCCAGAAGTAATTCTATTGGTTTAATGCACTGCTATTACTTTAGCTTCTGAACAAATGTTTACATGCCTTGACAGTGTCTCCAACTTGCAGGCCTCCAATTTTCAATTAATTTTGCATTGTGTCCATGGCTTGTACTGTTCTGATACTGTCTCCACATTACTCTGAACAACCCTATTGCAGTTATTTAGAGAACAGACAACAGCTGTTCTTGTTCCATGAGACTCAGCAAGTGACAGAATAATACCGTTGCAGCTTATGATAGATTTAAAAGTGATTAAGAGAAATCCTTTCAAAGTAGAAACATACCAGAAAGACTATATTCAGTTTTGCTACAAAACAACTTTATTTTCTAAAAGAAAACATTTTGCTTCTTAGTTTCAAGCAATGCCTCCACAGCATTAAGAAGATATAGAGAGGAAATTTAATTAAATGTTCCTAAAGGTGTTTAATTTGACATCTAAGACTTCAGAGAATTAAAAAAAAATCCTTCAAGAAGATGGCCCCAAATGAACTATGATTCTGAATAAACTGAATTTAGGTAATCACAAAGATCAGCTTCATTACCAGTAGGTTTCTACTGGTAATGCTTATATGGCTAAATTCACCCCAGTAGGGGCAAAATCAGCATACCAAGTGGATATATTTATTCTTTTTTGTTTTTATTGTTATCGGGGATCGAACTCACAACTGACCACATGCTTGCAAGGCAGGCACTTATGCTGCTGAGCTAAATCCCCAGCCCAGGGTATATTTATTCTGTAAATTTAAAAATGTTAGATTTTTAAAACCTGGTGACTGCTTGATAAGATTCTAAGAATCCAAAACCTTATTTATTTATTTAAAGATAGCCCTGGTAATCAAATATTTCATGAAATGTTAAGGAATTTTGGTGTTACCAATTTAGTACAGAAACTCAGCTCTTTAATTAGAAAATTAACAAAGTTAACAAAGTCACCCAGGTAGCTCTATCTTTATGATAGAGAAAATACCAGGGCATGATATGTAAGCCACAAATAACTGTTCCAATTGAAACCAGATGTTTTATGAAATACATTTTGGCACAATAAGTGAAGTAGTTTTTCCAGGGCTTTACAAGGATAATAAAGCTGACTCAAATGCAAGAGTTAGCTAAGGTACTGTATAAAGACTAATTAAAAGCAAGATACCTAGAAAGGCATTTCTAAAGAGATACAGAAGGATGAGAGATATAAAAAATTTCAACTCTGTATGAGTTGGCACAGCTAGAGGGACCTATTGCCAAAGTGCTGGCAGCTGGAGGGGGTGTTTCAGTTGGAGCAAAAAAAAAATGTCATTACAAAGGTTTCTAACTCTGGGCTAAAAGGTATTAAGAGCATAAATGATTATAGCTAGATCACATATATATTTAAAAACATACTTTATAGGACTGAAGTCCACATTTGCTTGTCACTTGTTATCTTTAAATTTTAGTCCTTTAAAATTGTTTATAAATAAACCAGTTTATCAGTAATATATAATGAGTTATACTTTCTAAAAGTAAATTATCCTAGGACTAGGTAAACCAGCTTCAAAAGGGTTATCATGGGGGTAAAATTCACATCGACCATATTTTTCTAATGAAAATATGTACTATGGCACAACAGTAGCTGTGTGTCTCAGTAGCTGCACTGGGGGAATACAGGAAGCAATCCTTCTGTTCACCCACTTGGTATGACAAACAGCAAGGTGTGTGGCCGTGTGTCAGTGTAAATGGATGAGTGTTACCCACATTATGCACTGTATTATATACTTGTGTATTTGTAATTTTTTATTACGTTTTCTTTTAGAATTATCCCAGTTCAATACAATATCACATGGAAGTCTGCTTTTACAACTTTGAGAGGAGGTTGAAAGTGAGTCATCAGTTTATTTAGCTACCAATGATGATTTGGATCATGTAAGCTAAAGAAGTTAGCAAGCTATGACAGAGAAGCACAGATAAAGGCCTTGATTTAGATGAGGAAGAAAAGAGTATTGCAAATATTTTACTAGTCAAAATGGTACAAAGTGGTCATATAAACCTGAATGATTCAATGTTAAAACAAAGTCAGAAAATGTTATTAGATTCTTGCCAGTGATGAAACCTATTAAGAGAGAATGGTAACACTGTGATTCAATGTTGGAAATTGTTTGTAATAGATGATATGCTACAAGATGTTTTGAAATACAGTAATAAACATTAAGTAAAACATTCTGCATTAATCAGTAGAAATACTGAAATATATATTTATCATCTTACTATCTGAGCTAAAAGCTTTCATAGCGGGACTTTATCATTCTAATTGTCAGAATCTATGGAGAAGAATTTATGGAGAAGTCACAGATGTGGCACTGAGATTTTCAGAAAAATAATGACACTCAAGAGATTTGATTTCTTTCAGAATTGCCTATGTTTTGATGAAAAAAAGATTTTGTAAGAAAGAAAAAAATCTTACAATTTGGCTGCTTGTTTACTCATTGTTTGAAAGTTTGTTTCAAACTGTAAGCAATTTATACATTCTCTGAATACATGACAGTTGACAACTCATCATTTCTTGGTTGTTGAAGGTTTTGGCAATATGCCAAGTAAATCTTCCAAATACAGTATAAAAATATAACCCTGGTAGATGTGAAGACATTTTACACTTTGAATTTAGAAATTTATCCTGGAACTCTGCCACTGCGTAATAAACCATATGATATTCTAAATAGACTTTTGTGGTACTTATCTCAAAAAGAAACCCAAATGTCACATTTAACAATTGGTTCACAAGTTACCTATTGATGTTACATTTGTGAAAAAAAAAAAAAAAAGCAAAAAACATCAGTGGACCAGCACAGGGACTATTCAAGAGTAAAATTGAGTGTCCTAAAAACTGTTGAAAATTTACAATAAGAGAAATGTATAGTACAATCTTCGGATTTGAGAAAGACATAACATTGGCCTCCTATGTGGTGAAGAAAAACAAAGCCCTGGTGATACTGTCAATGTTACACTGTGACGCTAAGATTGATAGTGAGGCTGGGTATGGTGGTGACATCTGTAGTCCCAGCACTGGGGAGATGGACAGAAGAGGATCCTGTGTGTTCAAGGTCAGCCTGTGTTACACAGTGAGCTTGAGGCTACCATGGATATCTTAGGGAGTCCCTGTTCCAAAAACAAACCAACCAAACAGAGAAACAATGATTGGCAGTGAATCCTCAACACAAATGAAGCCAGAAATTGTCACATTTTACAATAAAATGAAAGGTAGACAGGTGATGTTTGAGGAGTCCACAGCAATTATGATGCCATTTGAAACACAAGGCTCTGGACAATGGTTGTGTTTTACTTGATCCTAAACATGTCAGGCATGAATAGTTTCATAGTTTATAAAGAAAATAACAAGCCAGGCCTGGCGTGGTGGCACATGCCTGCAATTCCAGCATTTGTAAGGCTGAGGCAGGAGGACTGCCGGGAGTTTGAGGTCAGCCTATGCTACAAAGTGAGTTCAAGGCCTATCTGAACTGCATAGCAAAACTGTCCCAAAAAGAGAAAAAGAAAAAAAAAATTAAAAAGAAAAGAAAAAAAGAAAAACAAGCCAAAATATCATGGGGAAGTTTTCTTAGAAGACTGGAATTGGAGTTGATATCAATTACAACAGAGGAAGAACAGTATATATCTGCCCAAAGAATTCTGCAAAAGAATTCTGGAGCAGACTGGTCAACCGACAGATGCAACATCACAAGAACTTTCTAAGAAAACAGAAGACCAGCAAGATGTCCAGTGCGTCCTAGCAAAGAAGACAGGAGAACAAAACACACGTGCCATCAGGTGATACTTGTGCTGTTTTCATGTGTGAAAACTGTTGAGATAACCGAAGCAAAGATTATTTCTGTGGTAGAGTTTCATTTGTATTCTCATTGTAGTTCACTTAGGAATTTACTTTCGTTGTTATTTTTTAGATTTAGGAAGCAAACAGTTGATGTAGAGAACATTGATGTTTATCCTAAACATTCATTACATATTTGACATTGTATTTTATTAATATTTTAATTTCCTGCTCAGTGCACACTATAATATAATAGGAAGCTCCAGACAAAAGAGGACGACAAGGGAGGGGACATGTATGGCTTCTGAAACAGGACAGGGAAGCTAAGCACATGCGCTGTGGCTGTGAGCGAGACTCCTGTGTGGAGCATGCTGTTGTCATGACTGCCTTAGGTGTGACAACTGAAGCAAAGATTATTTTGGTAGCAGAGTTTTGTTTGTATTTTCATTGTAGTTCACATAAGAATTTATTTCTGCTGTTATTTTTTAGATCTTGTAAGCAGGCACACAGTTAACATTAAAAATAATGTTTATTCTACACATTCATTACATATGAAAAATTTTACATTTCATTTTATTGATATGTTATTTTCCTGTTAAGTACACATTGTTTAATATTAAAATTTAATAATTTATGGATAGAAATACTCCTAAAAAATAAATATGGGCATTGCACTCACCCATAACATGTCTTTTTAAAAAAATTTACTGTGAGAATCTTTAAAAGAACTAACATTTGTGACCACTTCCTTTACAAAAACATCAACCCTCCAAGAAGGTTGGAACTACCTAGAACTGCAAATAAGAAGCACAAGGGGCTTAGTCTTGACTAAATAAAAAATTCCATTGTAACTTATAGGAGAATTTCAAGAAAATCTTTGCTCAGATATTAGTACCTTTATTTTTATACTTGGTTAAACCTTAGACAAACTGGAACTTTTAAGTAAGTATAAGATTTTTTATAAATGGTGTCATTAAATACCAGTGGTTAGGGGAATACTGCCCAAGCAGAGTAAGAAAATTCTCCTTATTACTGAGTGTAGGTGGGAAATTGGGGAAGGAGCAGCAGGAGGAGGGCAGGAGCCTCCTGTCCTTTCTAGCTGTGAAGACCGTATTCTACACCTTTAAAAATATCTGTTCCATAAAAATCTGCATGGAAAATTGTTCTTACCATGAAATCCCTTGTATGACTTTGGCTGAGGCCAGGACCCTTCAGGCCTTCGAATGCCTTGTCTGTAAAACTGGATGATAATTCAGTTCCCTGAACACAGGATGCCTTGAATTCACCCCCCTCCCTCCATGCTAGGCATTAAAGCCAGGGCCTTTCCACTGAACCACATTAATTAATTAACTATTTAGGGGACAGAGTTGCAATAAGTTACCCAGACTGGGCTTGATCTTGTGATCCTCTGGCCTTATCCTCCTGGGTGCTAGGGGGATAGGTGAATACCACTACACTGCTCTAAATTTTTTTCTCTTAAAACACACAAATCTACAGTCTTCCATATTGTGTTATAACAGGATATAATATTATTCAGTACTAGACTTTTCTCAAATTTCCATCCTGGTAAGTTTTCTCTTTTCCTTTATAATTGTGTTCCCTCATAATCAACTTTTGATAAGTTATTCCTCCTGTCCTATAGATACCACTCTGACATTAGGCTTCATTGCTTCTCAAACTTATTTTTGAAAGGTAGCATTATGTATTATAAAATTCTAAAGACATAAGAATGTGCACAGTAAAGAGACTTCTTTTGCTACTGTCCTTCAGCCATCTAGTTGATTTGCCAAGGTTCCAATATCATTTGTGTATGAATACCTGTACATAGGTATGTGTGTATTCTCCCAAGAATACTTTATTTAGGTAAAAAGCACCTATGTACATGTATTTTCCTTTTTTTATTGTGTAAATATAAATATAAAGAAATTATAAACATAGTTTTATAGTTTTCATGTTAATAAATTTTGGATATTGTGTTCCATCTGTACATATAGAAGTTATTATGTGTTCTTTAATTTTGTTAATGTAGATTGCCATCTAGCTTATTCTATGAGTTTGTGTTATGATTTTATGCTATTATGAATAACTTGGTTTATACTTCACTAATTTTCAAGAATATCCAGGATAAATTCTTGGATGTGGATTTCTGAGAAAATATTATATACACATGTAATACTGAAGTTAAAGAAGTCTGGAGATGTGAAAGTTTCTTGAGAGCTTTTGACACCCTGGGCATACCCTCCTGACTTGTGGAGGAAGGAAGTGCTAGCTCTTGATCCCAAGAAGAGTGGTAGGG
Source organism: Hydrochoerus hydrochaeris (assembly GCA_004027455.1). Lineage (NCBI taxonomy): Eukaryota > Metazoa > Chordata > Mammalia > Rodentia > Hydrochaeridae > Hydrochoerus > Hydrochoerus hydrochaeris. The sequence continues at coordinate 82,763 of PVLA01008643.1, forward strand.
AACCAACACCACACCAAGACGTTGTTGTATATTTTTCTTCATTAGTTAAGCAACTGTCAAACAGAATATCTCCAGAGAATGAATGGTATTTGAGATTCCTCATCAGCCCACACAATCTCCTAAACCCTAAAGAAGCAACTCATGAGAGAACAAACTAAAACTTGATTTTTAGCCCATATTTCTCCTCCTCCCCCTTTCTGTCCCCTACTTTGACCCTGGACAGAAGAGAAGAAGGGAAGTAGAGGAAAAGCTTGCCATTCCTCATTTTCCACTGGGGGCTTCTGTCTTGCAGTGGACTGAAGCTGTAGGATGAGAGTGGGGTTGGTGAATTTTTAACCTTGAATAGAGTTCAGTACTTGGATTATTACAGACAACTAAATATATACATACTACCTTGAGACTTAGTTTACTGCAAAAGTGACCAGATGCCTTTAATATCTGAGTGTCACCCAAGAGAGTTATGAAGTTTACTTGAAGGAGAGGGGAAGAACTAGCACTACAGATTGACTTACAGGAGTAGGCATGGGAACTAAGAAAGAAGTTTTTGTGTGTGTCCTATTATTCTTGCTCATTTGTACTAAAGATATAAACACATTGAATAACAATAAATAGGTTCAAGACTAAGGATATTACTTCATTTTCCAGGCACTGAGTAACTATTTGTTTTTAGCTTTTTCTTCAAGTCAAATTGAGAATGGGCCTTCACTTTCCTTCACTCACACATACTGTACTCTCACCATCAGTCAGACGATTGAGATTACATTTGTAATTAGTATGTTAAAAATATTAGGTTAAAATTAACCTAATAAAATGAAAAATAAATTAAAAAGTCCATGCCTACCTGATTTACAAGAATACATGTTTTTTTTAAAATGTAGTATTAAAAGTATAGTTAGGTATTTTACAAGGCATGACAGTGGGGTCTCCCACACTTGTGTAGGTCTTTCAAGCAGAGATAGACTGTCTTTTTTATGGATTGAGTCTTTGCGATGGCAAGGAGATGGTGTGGTCATGTCTCCCACAAAGTTGCATATGTTAAAGTCATGATTCCCAAGGTGGCACTATTGGAAAGTAGAATAATTTAAGGTGGGGCCTAGGGGAAGCCTTTAGATCACTGAGGCTGGCTTATTTATCTATTTTTGTGCTGGGATCAAAGAGGGTGTACTTTTTTTTTAATTTAAAGAGGGGGGTAGCAAAACAGAAAAACGAGTAGAAACAATACAGAATTTCAAAAAAAATAAACGGTAAGAAATCACTATTTGATACATTACATACTGTCTTCTTGGATATAGCTGTTTCAGTTACAAAATTAAAGCATACAAAGTGGACATTCAAACAGTGAGGCTGCAAACAGTTCTATTCACCAATCCAACAAAAACTTAGTAACATGGTTATCAATCCTACACACTTAAGGTTACATACAGTTATCTCTTTTAGAGCACTTTCTTTTCCTCCTTTTGCTTTTTTAAAAAAATTGTTTTATTTAAAGAAAAAATTTTGAAATGGAAATAGGGTAGAAACAATACAAAATCTCAAAAACAAAACAAAACAAAAACCAAAAATAGTAACCAGTAAAATTCACTAGTTGCTAATTATACATTTTCCTCTTAGATGCAGATGTTCAAGTTACAAAACTAAAGTCCACAAAGTGGACATCCAAACAGTGAGACTGCAGTCGGTTTTACTCATCCATCCAACTAAAACTTTAGCAAAATGGTTATTAATTCCACACACTCGAACATACATGCAGTTATATCCTTTAGAATATTCTCTTTTCCTTTTTTTTTCCTTTACAATAACTATAATTCATTCTCATAAACTACTTAGAAGTTTTACACATGTATAAGTCTCTACACATGTACCTAGCCTTTCTGTATTAGAGGGAGAAATAAATCAAAACAAGTCAGCAATACAAATTCCTAGAGAAACATGAAATGAAAAGAACATACAAAAACACAACATTAGGTGATCTATGGTAGTCACTATGATGTCTCTAGTTATTTTCAATAAAATTGTCTATTTGTCAAATATAATATAAACTTAGCATTGCTTTACATTATTAATAAAATCTAAACATTGGAGACATTATAGGACTTCAAAGGCAGTTAACAATCAAACCAGAATGGGTATCCTATTGAATCCTGTCATCTTCAGAGTAGTTGCCCCTACTCTCAGACTCGACACTCTCAAGCATACCAGATTCAAACAAAATCAGTCAAGATAAAACAGTGATATAACCAAACTTCTCTGTTTTATCTCTGCCATGCTATTTTTCTTTTGTTATTTGTTTACTTTTCTCCTTCATTCCACTGTCTGCCCTTTTCTTTGAGGCCTTTCTGCCATTATTCCTGGAACCCTGGTGGTTTTCTTCTCTCTCTTTAGAATGTCCTTCAATATTCTTTGCAGGGTTGGATTGGTGGTCACAAACTCCCCCAGTTCCTCTTTGTCATGGAAATATCTTGTCTCTCCATTAATTTTGAGAGACAGTTTTGCAGGGTACATCATTCTGGGTTGGAGGTTATTTTCTTTCAGGGCTTGGAATATTTCCCTCCAAGCTCTTCTTGATTTGATGGTTTGCATCGAGAAGTCTGCTGTGATTTTGATGAGTTTTCCTTTATAGGTAATCTGTTTCTTTTCTCTGACCACTTTTAATATTCTGTTCTTGTGATGGATTTCTGGGATCCTGATTATTATATGTCTGGGTGTAGATCTGTTTTGGTTGTAGCTGGCTGGAGTCCTATATGCCTCATTTATCTGAACTTCACTTCCGTTACCTATGTTTGGGAAGTTTTCCTTAATTATTTCTGTGAATAGACTTTTTATTTCATTTGTATTTGTTGCTGCATCTTCATTCACATATTTTATTCTTAGGTTATAAATCCTCTTGTCATCTTCTAGCCTTTGTATCGTTGCTTCCTGGTTCCTGGTTATTTTTAAGAGATCCTTCCTTTCATGATCATACTTTGCAAATCTATCTTCAAGTTTTGAAAGTTTGTCTTTAGTTTCTGTTAAAAGGTTTTGCCAGGTTTCAATGGAGTTTTTAATTTCCTGATATTCTCTTTGGATCTGTTTCATATATTCTAGATTTTGTTTATATTCTTCATCAAAGGCTTCTCTCCTTTCTC